>JAWWEM010043371.1:0-13161 GCA_035582935.1 Ormyrus thymus
AATACTCCATAATTGGCCAATAAATGCTAAAATTTAATCTCAAAGCATTAAAAATGGTTTGATTTCTACTAGGGTTATTACGGTTGATAGATATTTAATCACGCCTGTATAAAACATTTCATTAGTTTTGTATCACTGATAAAATTTTATGCATCTCTTACAAAATGTATCGAGCATCGATAAGAACGTGAATTAATGAAATAATACGCCAATTAGACTCACCTAATGCAACGCGCGCCATTGCACCATTAGTACGTCTTCCGCGATATCATCGCCCAAAACCTCCAAGTCCACCCCGCAAAAAGCCACAATTAAGTTTGCATTCCTCCCCTCGTCGCCCTTCCCCCCCGAGCAAATTATCCCGGAATGAGCAGTTCCCGAAAGGCCAGGCTCGTTTAAAGAAACTGCGCGCTTTTCTCGCCGTTCGCCTTAATCTCCCCTCTCCCATCGCCGCTCGCGCATCTGCCCGCCGCGTACATTAAGCTGGTCGCGTGCCCGACCGTTCCAATTACCCTTAATTATCTCGGCGAGCCGCGACCGATTTCCAGCTCCGATACAATCCTTTTCCGTTTCTTTTGCGCGCATTCCTGAGCGCGCGCGCGCGCGCGCCTTCGGTCTTCGAGAGCCGCGCGCGTGCCTGCTCTTTGTTTTGCCGGAGCTGTTCCGCTAGAGAGAGAGAGAGTCTAAATCGCCGGGATTATGAGGCGTCTAAGCACGCGTTGATTGCGTCGACCTACTGCGAGGATGATGCGAGTGCATTTTTTTAGACGCTCGCTTGTTTATTGGAATCGTGATAGGCGGTGAAGGATGCTGATTTGAGGTGGAGCGGTTAACTGTATGTTTGGTTGAATTTTTTTTTTTTGTATGCTTGTGCATAATTAATTTAAGATCGTTGTAACGAAACGACTTTTTGCTGCTCCGGATAACCGCGAGGCCTCCGTGATAAAGTAATACTAATTATATTTTGAAATTTTATATCCCGCCGACTGAGTCATCGGAGAGCGGGTGCTTACTGAGAAATTTTCCGAGTCAGGAATAGCGGGAAACATGGGAAAATTAATTTAATAAATCAAACATATATACTTTTAGATAAAACAACTTAAATCTGTTCTCAAATTCTTACTAAATTATACAAGAGAAAATAAACCAAAAATGTAAAGAGTTCAATACGAAACCGTTGGCGAAAGGCTACGCTATCGCTCGCTCGAAAATACCTATCGTGGCTCTAACCAAAATGAAGTTAATTTATTTTAACAACCTTACTCTAAAAATTTCCGCTTACTGGACCTGGAGAAATACCACTCGAGTAGCCTGGACCTTGTCGTCTAGACGGTGATTCCTCGTTCATCCTTTGTCTTCCGCGTTGAGTTAGTAAGCCTCGTGGCGCGAATTACCGCTCGCTGGATTGCGCAAAATCTAAGCTACTCTATTCAAATCTGGATGCACGAAAAATGATGCGTCTGTTTCCGTTAAATTAGAAAAACGGCTATAATTTTTTCCACTCGCTCGATACATCAAATCTTTCCGCAAATTTGTTTACCGCGATTATTAAAATTCTTAAATTTTAACTTAGTGCAAACAATTGCAATCTTGTAAATCACGCAAACTCGGAATCCTTGACTAATATAATTAGTACGACGTTGCCGTTGAATGAAGGCGCGACGTTGGGTCCCAGTCGCAGGATTCGGCAAGGCGGCAAATCTTCCTTCTCTCTTTCTCTCAGTGTTGGTGAACAGCATCGAGCGCGATTCATTCTTCGGGCCGCTTCGGCTCTCGCTTGATTTAGCGCTGTGCCTCTGCTTGCTCTTCTGCACTGAACTTGCGCGGCGTTGAATTTTTCCACGCTGGCGCTTCTTCTTGAAATCTTGATTTGTCAATGATTTTGAAATCCTTTGCCATAGTTGCCTTTTCCGCACTAGATTGTGCGATCCTTAATTTTCGGTGTTGCTGCCTTTTGAGATCCGTTCCTATGTTACCGGCTGTGTGCGTTGCGTTGCGACGATTGATTTGTGTTGTTGAATTTTTCTTAAAGTTCCCTTTGCCTTTTTGTATTCCGCTTTTTATAGTTCGTGTCTACGTAGCCTCGTGTTTGATTCCGCTCGATCGATGCATGATAAAAAGAAAATAACAAAAATAATGAATAATGCAATTCCTAAATATTATGAACGGTTGTAAGAGTGCGTGCCCTTCGCTTCCGCGGTGTTGGATTGTGAGTCTCATTCCTTTTGGCTTGCTTAGATACTAATAAATAATAATCTTTTGTAACGAAATATACTCGTTACATCGTTACAGTGCTGCTGTTAAGATCTTTTTATCGTTCTAATTTGTAAACATTTGTATAGTATTGAGGTGAAACTTTAAATTAGTACTGAGGTGAAACTTTAAAATTAAATTGAATGAGTCAAATTTGTCTTGAAATTTTAACTTTATTCAGATATTTTTTAGAGTTTGGAACTAAAACTACTATGAACTCCTGGTTATTTTCACGCTTTTTGCTTCTCAAATACAAATGTAATTTAGTCGAAACAATATACTTCTAATTAAAAAAATCTTTGCAAAGAAAATCTCAATCTTTTACAAATTCTAAACTTCAATGAATACACACACCTCTAAAATCGAAATTCGCACGGCGGAGCAGCTATTCCGAGCGCTCCAATTAAACCAACCGCGTCAAGTACCTTAAAAAAAACCGCTCTCCTCTGCCTTGCTTACAATTCGTCGCGCGGTCCATCGACAAAAGAACAGCGCGCACTTTCCCTTTCAAGGGCGGCACAAAGCATTACGACGCGGTTCATTAAAATCGCCGCGGCGCGCCCAGAGAAAAAAAGAGCCGCGAATTTTCGCCATTCGAGAGCTCGCTTCGTTAAGAGAATGGGTCTCTCTCCCCTAGCCCCTCTGGCGGCCCTTTGTCTCCGCGTCGCGCGCACCTTAAACGCATAGTGTAATACGCACCGAGAGGGATGTCTAATTTATTCGTTCCCATAGCTTAAGCGATTCGAGCTTAATGGCCCGAAAGGAAGAGGAGGTCCATTTTGTTCCCGACGCGCTCTCAATCCTTCCCTCGTTAATCGGGCATTTTTGCGCTCCGCGGAGCCGCGAGCGGCGTGCGTTCGATGCGATTTTAATGCTGTAATTACACCGCGGAGTACGAACCGCGAGGCGGCGCGGCGTTGATGCGCTCGGGGCTCTATTTTGCAAACAAAACGCATATCGGACGCTCGTGCAGTTTATATACCGCAATAAAAGCTTTACTACTCCGGCTTTCGACAAAGTCCCTCGACTCCTTTACGGACTCGCGCCGGGATTCCAGAACGCGTCTTTCCAGTTCTAGCGCGCGTTTGCCGAATTCTCGCGCGCGCGTTTAAGGTCTCAATCTCAGGCCCCGACGGCGAATACCTTTTGTTCGTCTCTCTCTCTCTTTCTCTGCGCGCTGAAATGCACAGCCGACGCCGCGGCTCTCGAATTTCCGCGCATCGATGGGCCTCGGCACGCGAGGTCAACCATTATATGCACAGCCGCGGCTCGTTCCGAGGGCCACTTGAAATCTGGCGCACCGATCGTCGGCCGATGTATACGACCGAGTGCCGAGGGCCTTATGTCGCCGGACGGTGATCCCCTTTTGCGGGCCACATGAAAGGCAGGCTGCACTTCGTCGGCTGTATGGGTGCTCGTCAAGCTTCTGTGGTCGCTCGTCTGCTATCGCTTGGTGCATTGCTGGGGATTTTGTAGCTGATTGCGTAACTTGTGGAGGTACTACAGTGGTTTGAATGATTTTTTTCCATTTTAATGTGTTATTGCGAATGGGAAATTAAGCGTTAGCGGGCTGTTAAGTTTTATTCCTTTATGAAATCGCATCTAATTCGCTGCATCTTATCGCGTTTTGATAATCAAATAACAGGTTTCTTTAATGTCTATAAAAAATTTATAAATTATTATAGTCAGGTTAAAAAAGGCAAGAATTTATAAAACTGCATTGTAAGGAGCGCATTCTGCACTTCGTTTTAATTTTAGGCGAAATATCAAGGAAAATGCAGTAACATAAAATTATTTCGAGATACATTCTCGTATTGTACGTTTATTGTAATAAAATATATATTTCGTATATTAAATGTAATAGTAATTTTTTTTTCCTGCCGACAAATACATTTCTAATTTAAGAAAAGGTTAAAATGGTAATTCGTTTGTAAATTATTTAATGAAAATGTTTTAAGTACATTCTAGATAACAACTCGCAAAATTTATAGCGCCCATTTATAACGTGCTACAAGCTTAAATGAATTAATGCAGTCCTCGTGAATCTAATCTCGTACCTTCCACTCATTACATCAGCTATAAAATTAGACAAACTAAAAACGGATATACAAACATTCCCACATTTTCTCTCCGACCTCTCCCACAAAAAACACTTAACTCCGCCACTCTAAAGCTCGCCAACCTCACCTGCGGCACTAAACCTCCACCTTCCAAAAATTAATCAATCTTCCGAAAATTCCCCAAAACATCAAAACAGCCCCCCGCGCTCTCGTAATAATCCTCGTGCATCACAGAGATCGTTGGCGGCTTCGCAACTTAATAACCGGCTGCGCGCGCGCGACAGTTGTTTCCTACCACGTCACAGCTTTTGCGCAAGCAACCTCGTCGGTGCATTCGCCCGGCGCACCTTGACCTAATTTTAGACGCGATTTCCGGTTTTATACGCGCGGCTACGATCAACTCGAGCCACGTGAGAAGCGGCCCGAGCTCGACGCGGCCGCAACGTGACACCGACGGCGACGACGGTAAGCTTTTTCGTCAATGCGCCCGCCGAGTCTAACGGCAAGACGAGAGCTCGTTTTTCGTGGGAGCACGTTTTTTTTTTTTATTTCGGGACTGGAAGCACAAGCGTCGCGATGGGAATTAAAACGGAGCTATTGAAGGTTAATAGAGCTGCTTTGTGGGTGTTTACGGGACATTTATCTTGGAATTGGTTGTAAAGGCGCTTTGATGATCCAAGGCAGTGAAAAGACTTTCAAAATAGAAAATTGTAAGTAGTCCGGTTTAAAATTTTATTGATTCGAATAATCAGGATTCAGTCAACTTTTTTGAAACTATAGCTAGTTCTGTAAATTAGGCCATTTTTTATGGTTTGATTTTGTATTTCGTATTTCATTATGTTTTAATCAAAGTAAAATAGATAACTGGCCGGTCAACTCAAAAAAGTATCTAATCTATTTGAATAGTGATTTAGTTTGAAATAACATTTATCGCTGCTACAATGAAACTTTTACTTAACGCTTAATATAAGCTTCTGATAAACTGTCGAATTGAGCTTGATAATTTTTGCATTAAAAATGCTTATCCAACGCATTGAGAATTAAATAAAACGAAATTTATCACTTTCATTAAGAAACACGCTCTCAGCGTCTCCTCTACTCTAAAAATAAGAAAATCTCGAGATACGCCAACATCAACTTTCCCCGCGAGCGTGTAAAACAATTTTAACGTCGATAAAACTTCCCGTAAATTTAAAAACTCATCGGCTCTAATCATAATTACAATTATTAACAACCATCCACTCTAATCCCAACACTCGAGCACCGGCAGCGAAAGCTCCCACCCCCCGTCAAAAATCTCGGGAAGCAAAACGAAACCGCGACGTCACGGAAGACGCATTAAGCAGGCCAACGTGCTATTAGAAAACGTCAAAGCAATATCTAACTTACTCTTCCCCCCCTTTCGTAGGGAGGTGAGTTACCGCGCGAAGAGCGAAGGCAACATCCTCATCTCGCCCGATCTTCCGGCTGGGCCTCTCTCGGGTAAAGCTCATAATCACAATAATTATCGCGACGGGCTTGAATTTATCACCGGCCGACTCCATTATCATTCCATTGGCTCTCTCTCGTAAAGTCGCGGTCCGCTCGCGAAATTGCGGCGCGCGCATCTCTCTCTCTCTCTCTCTCTCGAGCGGCTTCGATAAATCCGCAAATTGCACGGCTCGCTCGCTCGCGCGCGTTGCGCAAGCGCGCGCCGTGGGATCGGAGTCAGTGTTACGCGAGCGCGGCTTTATCTGGGCGCGTTAACAATTTATGCGCGAGAAGCACGCCACGCGCCGCCGCTCATTTTGCAGTTTCGCGCGCGAGGAGAGCCGATAAGGGCCGGAGATAAGGGGGGGGGGGACTCGAGGAAGTGCGTCTTTGCGTAATGGTGCCGTTCGCGCTCGTATCCTGCGTCCATCGTTGCTACGATTTTTTACGAGCGCTCGATCGCGGGGGATTGGTTTTGTTGCGACGGAGCGAGTGGAGGTGTGGTTTGTTTATTAAATTTCGAACTTATCGAGGGCAGTTTGTTTGCTTTGCGATAAGCACTTTTTATCGACAGTCAGAAGCTGGGTTGGCTTAGTTTTTGTTTGCTAACTGGATTTGATAAGACGCATTATGCGTAAAGTTAGTGCAAGTTTATTTATTTCAAATTATGTATACAGTGTACTAAATTAATATTCAATAATAATTGCTTTAAAATGGCGATTGCTTAGTCGCAATTTATAATTTATAGATTCAAAATGGCTCTTTTATAATAAAAGTATATTGATGATTCTTAAATAAAAATGAAATATATTCTACGTTGTAATTTTGTTTCTCAAAGCACGAAGAAATATAAACGAGAAGCACGTCTTAAGCTCGGCGAGCACTAATCCCTCTAATGCGCTGCTACGTAAAAAAGTCCATCAGACACGTCCATCTAATCTTGACCCAGAAATCGAAAAAAGCCACGACACGATATCACACGATCGCCGGCAATCTTCCTAACTGCGTCGGGCATCAGCGCAGAGCGGCTGCCGCCGCTGCTCCCTCCGTCGCGCCGAGCTGTAACGGGATAAAAATGCGCGAGACCGGGGAGGGATCAGCGGCGTCCGCCTTAGCCGCGAAATCGCCGCGTGTCTTCGCGGAAAGCGCGAGGTCGCGAGTCGCGGCAAGAAAAGCCGCCGAGCAGGAAGCCCTGGCCGTCGGAGAGTGCAAGATGCGCGAGGTCACACACTCCGAGCGCGGTGCGGTGTGGGTATCGGGCCTCTCGCGCGGGATGAAAGTACTGCTCCCCGGGCTTTGGAATTGAATTGTTTTTTATTTCTTTTTTTTTATTGTTTCTGGGTGGAATGAGGTTGTTGCCGGGGATTTACGACCGCTTGGAATGCTTGGGTTTTTGGTTTTTATGCGCGGTTTATGGTGGGAGATAGGAGCCTGCCTTGTTACGATAGGTGCAGTTGGGAATGCTTGCTTATGGAATTTGAAATTTTTCCGGATAAATTGTTTTTGCCGGGGAGCGAAAGCGAAAATAACCGCTTCTTTTGGAAAAATTTCTTTGCAAGTGCTAAAATAAAAGTTCAAGGCTTCGTTTGCGCAAAAATAAAATGATATTAAAATACGCGCGCTGCGCGAGGAAAAGCAAATATCGGTAAAGGAGATCCCGTATAAATTTGGAAATCCCGCAGGATAATAACTTTGCTCCCCTTCAACCGACGCTGAACTCGCAGCCACAAAGACGGACTTAGCCTCTTGGCGACGGGCTGCTCGCACCGGTTTTTCTCGAATCGGCTTCCGCAGCGCCTTTTTATCTCCCGAGATTAACGACACTTTTATCTCCTAAGGATGACGAAGCTCGGAGGCTCTCGCCGCTCGCCGCGTAATTTAGACCCGCGGCCGACGATAGAATATCCCGCTCGGGGCAATTTGTTCTTGTTTCCCCGATAATGAAATTTTTCTCCGACTCTTGAATGGATCGCAGTGTACACGCAGGCCGTTTGTTATCGGCTGAGTTATAATATTCCGCGCGAATTAAGTGCCTTCTTGATTTATGGATCGATGCAATTCTCGTAATCTAGGAAGAGAGCGGGAAGTTACATTTGTTTGGATGATGTTAGCTTGATGAATATGTTTCCTTTGAGTGAGATCTGGTCGTATTAATCATTGCAGACCGGCTCCTCGGAGGGTAAAGCGGCTTTACTGCGTGGAAGTTCAAATGTTAATTGCATTTTTAGAAGAATATTAATTAGAAAGTCTTCGTTTATGTAATGGCAATTATAGGCTGAAACAAGTTTTGATTAATAATTTAGCTAATCTAATAAAGTAAAGTAGTTGTGCGTAATAACTATAAAAGTTGTTATTCGCATTACGAAATCAAAGTAAATTATTTTACAACATTAAATAAACTTAATTGAAGAGAGTATAAAAAAAACTTTCATCCTCAAATTTTTCAATTTCTATACATTTCTGAAGATTACGTAAATAGGAACATTTCACTTTCACATTCCGATAAAGCATTCGCGGATAGAATTTACGCTTGAAAAAACGATTCATCGCCGATGATAAATTTTTCTTATACGGACTCTGAGTTAAAGATGCGTTTCAGCAAACTCTGCAATTTAAAAGTCATCTGAAAACGCGGCGATTATGCGCGCGTAAAATTCAAGACTCGTTTTATGCACTCCGTAAAATTATTCCCCTGTCCGCGATCGGTTTTCACAATTTACGAAGTTTTAAATTTTAATCTTAAACGATAGCCCAACAACTCATAACGCGAGTGAAAGTCGTAAAATCATCCGCAAATAAATAACTTTCCAAAAATCCCAAGGCTCCCAATATTTCCTCACGGTGTACCTCCAAAAAAGAAAAGGAAAAATGAGCCACACGCCGTCACGAAAACATATGGAATGTAATCCACTGATGAATACCGGCATTACGCGAGAGAACCGGACGCTAATCCCCTTCGATTAAAACTCGCGCTCGGCCATCGGCAATTCGCCAGGCGAGAGCTCACGCGGCGCGAAGCGTCCGTTATGCAAAATAACGTCGCCGGAATCGTAAAACGTGTCCGCTCCGTAAATTGATTCTCACGAGTCGCGGGAGAAGCGCGAAAGCAATGGCCACTCGGGGAAAGGATTTCCAGGCCTGCCTATACACGACATTCCCCGCGTATATTATGTGCCGCGTACGGGCATTTCTGAATCACGATTCGAATCTCCCGGACGAGAAAAATGCCCGCTTCCAAGCAGATGCTTATCGGGATCGTGAAACTGCTCCAAAGATATATATTTTCCACGAGTGCCTCTTTAGCGCTGCTGGAAAGATTGGAAATCTGCCGCTTTATTATTCGAGTGTGTCGGCGCGAAATTTGAATTTCGAATAGCGAGGATTAGGGAGAGCAGGCATTGTTCGATTATCGATGCTCGAGTTGTGAAGGTCTCTCTCTCCGAACATCTGCATGCAGGAATATTGTGAGGATAATTTGATGGATTTGTAGTCCGCTCGGAAGATCCTTTTCTTGGAGGGGATGTATTGATTTTTTAATTCGATGTAGTTGTTCGGGTGACGCGCGAGGTTGCCTATATGTAAATCGGGGGCTTTACGAGATGTTATTTCAATCAATCCACTCGATGGGAGACATTTTCAGCCAAGTTTTTCTTTGGAATTTTTATCGGCGTTTATTTCGACGGAGCTGTGCACAGCATTAAAAGATTTCCATAAAAATTTTGTTACAGATACCCGCATATAAACAAGTAGCATGCATATTAAATTTCCAAAACGCCAAAATGCAGAAAAAAAAAAATTACGGAACCGCACAGAATCCAAAGCCGCGCGCAATTGCGTGCCCAGCAATCGAGGCAAAGAGCCCCAACGTTTTTCCCGTCGTTTTCACATTAAAGACTGGAGGCCTCTCGAGTGCCGGCGCGCGACTCTTTTCTCAAGCGCACAAATTCAATGCTCGTCGACAGCGAGAATTACAATAAGAGTAACGCGGCCATTGACGAGGCTAAAACATCTGCCGGAGCGCCGCCGCCCTATCGATGTCGTCTGCAGCGATGCAACGACGAGAGAGAGAGGGAGAGAGAGATCGACTCGGGCCACCTTCGACTCACTTGCATACCCCCGCGTCGCCTGCATCGTACACGGGCAGTTCCGTGTTTTTATAGCCGATTCATTCGGCGTAAGAAGCATTGGGCGTATATTGAATGCTTCTCAGGTTTGGGATTAAAGTTTTTGTATGAATTATTTATTGATTTTATAATGCATAAATTCTATTAATAATATTGGAATGATATAAAAATAAGAGTTCCTTAATATAGATGTTAAACTGAATAATACTTTAAAATAAATAAATGAAAATAGCCAGCGAATCGATAAACTAATAATAGTCAGTAAATGCAGCGTGAAATAAACCGAGGTGAACTACAAACGAAAAGTTAAAAACAGACAAGCTCCAAAACTTCCAAGGAGCGCTGCAAGACAAATTCATCCCGGAAGTAGGCGGCAACTGCCGTCACTTACGATTTAACGAAACTCCCAAACACCTCGGCGAGATTTTCGACGGCCCCTTCAGAACTTCTCGAAAGCCCGTCTCCCAGAGCTCGAAACTCCGCGACGTCGCCGCCCCTCGGAGAGATAAAAGCGCGTCGCTAATTGAGAGCCCCCCCCCATTAAAAGCCGCTCCGAATTCGGCCGACAACTTTCCCCCGCGCGGAAGGCTCCGGGCGTCGAAGCGTGCGCCGCGCGTGTCGCCGGCGAACTTTTCCCGCCGAGTGGCCGACCACCGGGAGGCCGCGCGCGCTTCAATTTTCTATGGACCCGCTGACTCGTGATCGATTCAAATTAGCGACGCGGCGCGCAGTGGCTTTTTTACGCGCGCCTCGAGCGCGATCGGAGAGAGAGAGAGAGAGAGCCATTGTCCGTCGAAAAACTGTTTTGTCTCTCTGTGTCAAGCTCGTTTAGTGACGTGAAACGGGCGGCAGCGGAGGTGATGCTATTGGCGTTTTTTTTCACGGCAGTTTAACGAGCCCTTTGTGTTTTCGGCTGTAATTTTCGTAGTTGAAAAGTTAGATTGATTCGTTTTATTTCGGAGTCTGATTTATCTGGACGAAAGGAGAAGTTAAAAAGGTGCTGATGTTTTTCCTGCTACTTCAATTAAGCATTGCTTATTCGCGAAACGCTTTCAAATTTTTAAATTTGTATTTAAAACTTTAGCTGTCAATGAAGACTCTTACTAAAAATCTTCCCACATTCGATGCGTGCCTTTTTCCGAAATCCCCACTCTCGGACATTAAAGCCAATTTACCCACAATTTTTTGCCAATCATCGATCTCTCCCCGAGCAATTAATCTTCTCCCCCGGCCCACTAAATGAACATCACTTCAAGACCGCGCGCACCTCGCGCCTTACGCCTGAAATCCCGCGCGCATCTCGCGACATGTATCCCCTCGCCGCAATTTTACGGCGCGGCCCTCCCCCCGAGTTATTTTTCATCCCAGCGGCTGCCGGGAGAGAGAAGCGAGAAAAAAAAGCCGGGGAAAACGAGAAGCTGCAGAGGTCCGCGAGCGCGCTCGAGAGAGAGAGAGAGATCGAGTTTTTCCCCGCCGCGTATATCTCGGCGGGACTCGATTAAAAAAGCTCGCCGAGGATCGCCGTCACTCCCCTGCCGTTATGTATATTGAGATCCGTGCGCGCGGGGCTATCGGCGGATACATTGACGGAGAATAATGCGCCGCGGGGCGGCGGAGGGAGCTGCGTAAAAACGCACGACGGGAGGAGCGGCCGCTCGACTTGTATCGGATTTTGCGTGAAGCGCGCGCGTCGAGTGGACGTTATGGTCTCTGGCGAATGAGACTCTCGTGTTTCTTTTTGCGCGCGCGTTAGCGAGGAGGAACGAGAGTTTTAGGCGGGTTATTATTTGCTGGCCGCGATCCACGCTTTCGCAAGAAATTTAAGTTAATAATAAAAGTTTCATTTGTAAGCAGGGTATTGTGATATTTTAGGTTTACAAAAAATTATTTTTATATACGCACAGAGAAAATCAAAATAAAGATAGTACCAACTCAGCTGCAATCTATTAAAATTACGTCGAAAGTATCTGCCATTTACTTGGAACTAGCAGGCGATTGAGTTTTTGAACTTTTTCAAAAGCGCGTACCAGAAGGATCGTTTCCTCTTTTACCACTCGCTAGCCATAAAAGCACACCCTTTCCCGCGCCATCGCAGTCAAGTCTCCAACCGCCTCATCGACAAAAGTCGCGCGTCACCTCTCCAGCATCTGACCAACATAAATCCCGGAGAGTCGCCGCACAAAGGCTCTCTCTCTCTCTCTCTCGGACGAAAATGCGGGTTTCCGCGCAAGAATCTCCTCTCGATCGGCGTGGAAAATCGCATCGCGATTAGCCGCGCCAGCGAAACGAGGCAGAGGCGCCGGAAATTTATGGACTCGAGCGGGAGAGAGAGACGCGGAAACGGTTTTACAGCCTCACGCCCTTACACGCGCTGCATGCCGTTTCTGCGCTCGGGCTGAGAGCTCGACGCATCTCGAATGCCGCAGCGTCTGCCTCTCTCTCTCTCTCTCTCTCTCTCTCTGTCGTGTCGTCGATTTGCCCGTATATTTTTAAAAGTCGTAAACTTCCTTTGAATGGGCGCACCTATAGTCCATAAAGTGGTGTAGCCGCGCCGCGATCGCTGTAATGGCTTTCGATAGTGCAAATCGATAGGAGACGTTATACTCCGAGGTAGTTACGAGGGGCTGCTCACTTCGAGCTCTCTGAGTCGCAAAGGAGGAACAAGACAGCTCTCCTGTTTTTATTCGAAATTCCAATTTTTATTCGAAAATATCGCCAGCTCTCCTGTCTCGGCGAATTTTTAAGACGTCGAAGAATTTCTAGCCCTTTATAATAGCGCAATAAAAATTCCTTCTAATAATAAAATTACAAATTTTCATCAGACTCAGCTAAATTATCCTACGCATCCGCGGCACCGATCCCAACGTCATCTCCCTTAAAACTCCCCGGATAAAAGAGAGCGAATAAAAGAGCTGCACGCGCAACAACTCCGAGCATTAAGAAATCGCGTCGCATTGGCTCGGCTCCAAAAGCTACAAAAGCTCGCGGTGATATTGCAGCCGAGCTCGTCGGCGCGCCTCCCTCGGTTACGAATCGTCGGTTATTACCGCGAGCAGCTCGTGCAGGCCGACAATGCACCCGCGGATCCGAGCCGCGCAAATGGTTTGGTCATCCCCGGGCAATAAATATTCCAGCGGATACAATGGCCGCGACGCGGACAGCTGAACGGCCCGCGTGCCGACGCGGTCCGAGGCGCCCACTGGGATTTTCGGATCGCAAGGGGTAAATATGAGCGAACGGACGCTGGGGGTTTG
>JAWWEM010043382.1:0-13153 GCA_035582935.1 Ormyrus thymus
AGACGTATGTCTTAGAATTTTCCCCTCTATCTCATGGTGTGAAGATCATGAGGAGGTTAATTAACACGTTGTATATCAAAATTTATCGATATCGACCATTTTATTTCGAACCCTTCAAAACATGATGTAAAATTAGTGTTCTCGAAATTTTCTACAAAAATGCTTAATCATCAAAATTAATAATTACTTATTTAGGAGCTTTCTTTGAACGAACAATTTAATAGATTTTCTTGAAATATTTTGAATTTCCCATAATGAATTATAAAATATTATACTCTATCAATATTTTACAAATAAAGTATAGCCTACAATGTATAAATTTGATAGGTGTAATTATGAGTATACAACTTAAGGTTAAATAACTCTCCGGGAAAGCATTGTCGCTGAAAACTTTAAATAGGGAAAGTTTAGGATTTTGAAAAAAATTATTTGGCGGAATTTCCATTTTTTGGAACCTACTACAATTTTGGGCCTTGTGAGTCCCAAGTTAAATTTTTTAAATAGGAACCCCTATTGTTTGTTTTCACCAGCAAATTTTACGTTCATATAGGTATTTTTGATGGCATCATGGGTCAGTTTTGGACATTTTGAGCCCAATTTATTCAAAATAATTAAAATTAAAGCCCCAAAACTTGTTTTGAGCCTTATGAGACTAATATCGATTTTTTCTCTGGTAATAAGTGGTTTAGGGCTGGGTGTATTCCCATTTCATAATTCGAAATAAAACCTGATTTGACCCAAAATCACTTACCACTAAAAATGGCAAACTTGTGTGAGAGAAAAGAGATATTGGGTTTGTGAGGCCCAAAACAGGTCTTGGGACTTCAATCTCAATGTCTGACTAGAATCTAAGAATATGATGTGAAATCACTATCCACTTACAATAAAATATTTTTAGAGGAAAAAACATACATTTGACCCAAAAGGCCCAAAACTGACCCAGGATGCGATCAAAAATACCATCTGAACATAAAAATTGCTGTAAATGAATTTAGAAGAAAAAGTAGGAGTTCCCATTTCAAAAATTTGACTTGAGACTCATAAAGCCCAAAATTGTAGTAGGTCCCAAAAAATGACAATTCTACCAGATTTTCCCATTTAATATTTTCAGCGAAAATAATTTTCCGGCGAGTTATTTAACTGCCCCGGTACTTTTTCGAAACCCTGAAAATAATTGATAAGTAACTAATATATAAGTAATTCTTCACATGAAACCGAATAAGTTAAATTATTTACTTAAGGGGGTTATATATCCATAAATCACCTGGTTTTAAATGACCTGTAAATAAAAATATTTTAGATAATAATAGCTCAAACTATCTATATAATAAACATATAGCTTATTCTGAATTAAATGAGTCCAGGCAGAAGTCTCTATAGAGATATGGGCCCATTTGATTCAGAGATATTGCAATCTCAAATTTTTTCCTTTGGCGTCAACTCCAGTTTGAACCTGGTGGATTACTAAGAAAAAGGGCTTAAAATCTTTTTTTTTGATGTCATTTAGGGTCAAAGCTCTTATATAGTGGAATTTTTTTGATTTAGTATTTTTAAATCAAGAAAAACTGCAAAATTTTTTTAAATTTTGAAATTTTATCAGTTTTTCATGATTTAAAAATACTAAATCAAAAAAATTCAATTATTATCATTGACCAGTCTTCGTATACCTGTGAGACGAGTCACCAGATCTTTAACGTACCCTTGGTAGGTCGGCAATAAATCACTTTCTCTCAAAGGTTCATTCGATGGTAGTCTCGCTAAACGTCCAAAAACCACTTCAAAAGGCGTGTGTTTAGTACTTTCTTGTAAACACGTATTGTAGTTTAATACAGCAATTTCAACCCAATTATCCCATTCTTGATCTTTTTCCGAATACTGTTTCAAAATTTCACCTAAAGCATGGTGTGATCTTTCTAGGGAACCATTGGACTGAGGGTGAAAGGCCGTAGTTTTAACCTTGATTTTACAGCTACTTTCTGCATTAATGCGCTAAGGAAGTTCCTCCCTTTATCAGTTAATATGATCTTAGGTACTCCAAACATACGCATCGTTTAATAAATGCATCAGCTATTGTTGAGGTTTGAGCATTAGGTAATGGTACTGCAATACAAAACTTGGAGAGTTGGTCTTGCATTGTGAAAACATATTCATTACCGTTTTTTGTTTTTGGTAGTGGCCCAACAATGTCAAGAGCTAATTTATCGAATATCATTCCAGGTGTATCTGTGATCTGCATAGGTTGTTTTGTTTTTAATCTCACTAATTTCTTTAATTGACAATCTAAGCATTGTTGAATACGCCTTTGAACAGCTTGCTTCAAATTCTCCCATAATACAGTTGACGTATTCTATTAAACGTTTTAGATACACCTCAGTGACCTCCAATTGGTGAATTATGGAGTTCATAAAATATAGCATTTCGTTTCTCTTCAGGTACATATTTTACCATTCATTTACAAATTATTATCTTGATATTTACATTTTCAAATACTCTTTGAATTATTTCTAAAACATCACTCCATTATAAATTTTCTATAAACTTACTTTTAGCTATACTAATTTCTGTTAATTTTCTATTTAAAATCATATCTTTTAAATTTTCTAACGTGCTATAAATATTTTCTTTAATAATAGTTTGAGATTCTTGTAATTCTCCTCTTATACATAAAGAATATAAGTATTTCCCATTAACCCTCTTCATCTCTACAATACCTCCTAGTTCCAACTCTTGATTAATTGGAATTTTATTGGTATCTATAAGAGTCCTTGCTCCGTTATCACATGGACTTCCATTCGAAGTAACAAAATAAGCAATATTATCTTGCCTATATTGTAGTAATTCTTTCGTTTCTACAACATTTTTTATTAATGTCGTTTTGTATAAGAATTCATTATCGCTATCTGTACTGCTATTTTCAGGTTTCTTCATATCTATTTCTTACCTTTTATCGGAAAAATTTGCACTATTATCAAACCTTCCAATTTCATCTTCTTCTTCAGATGTACATATACTCTCACTTAAATTTTCGTCAATTATTCTTTCTCTATCTTCTTCTTTATTATTATTTAATTCTTTATTTTTAAACGACTGTACTTCAGCCACAATGTCGCTATCTAAACTACTCTCTTCGTAATCTATAACTTTTTTCCTCGTTCTCCTAAACACTTTTCTCCTCGGCGCAATATCATTTTTTTTTTGTAATTCAAATTTAATATTTTTATTTTTATTTATATTAATATCGTTTTTATTTTTATTATCAACATTTTTATTTTTATCTTTATGAATATGGTCGCATTTTAAGTTTTCCGGGATTGAATTATTTATTTCTTAATTTGCGCTCTTTTCTTGCGATTCTTTCAATTGCCTTCTCGTAATAACATTAATATCTTTAACTATGACAGAATTCCTTGATAATGCATCTGCATGAACATTCTGCTTAGCAGGTTTGTGAATAATTTCATAGTCATATTCTGCAGTTTTAAATCTGCATTTAAATCTGCAGTTTTAAACCAAACTAAGGGTTGGTGATCCGTAATAATGGTAAATTTCCGACCATAAACACAAGGTGGAAAGGTTTTTGCGAGGGCTTCCTTCTCATAAACATCATACGACATTTCCGGGCTTCTTAAAACTCTTCATGTATAAGCTATTGCTTTATCACTTCCAATTTTTCCTTGTGATAAAGTACCTCCCAAGGCAAAACCTGAAGACTGACCTGAAGGTTGACTCATATCTGGAAATTGCAGTAGAGGTGCAGTGCATAAAGCGTTTTTCAAAATTTGAAAGGCACATTCCACCTTCTCACTCCAATCAAATGGCTCGTCACTTTGTAAAAGTGTAGTTAGTGGTTTGGCTATTTTTGCGAAATCTTTAATAAATTTCCTATAATATCCTGTTAAGCCAATAAATTGCCTGATGCTTTTCACATTTTTCGGTCTTGGAAACTCTTTTACTGCTTCAATCATTGCCGGATCTGGATTTAAACCTTGTTCACTCAAAATATGGCCTAAATATGTAACTTCTCTTTTCAATATATTGCACTTCTTGGGCTCTAACTTCCAATTAGCATTTTGTAATCTATTCATAACGCTATTAAATAAATTTTCATGTTCATCGAGTGATTCCGCAGATATAACTATCACGACGATCGTACTCAAGCTGAGCAGACGAGCCCGGCAGAGAACGGTCGGAGCGGACGGAGCGTAGCTGCGAAGGCTATGCACGAGCACATTGAAACGAAGCGAGAGACTTGGGTCTCTCGCGTTGCAGCGGGTCGCCGGCGGGGTGCCTTCGAGGCATCCCCGGAGGTAAGTGCTGCTAAGCACCTGGGTGTAAGGGCACCGCACCTTGAGAAGAGACAATTAGAATATTCTCTCGGGAGAATATTCAGCCAAAATCTCTCCCGTTACAACTGGCGCCCTTGAACGTGTGCTTCGGGCGCAAGCAAGCCGCATGAATATAAACATGCCGTTCTAGGAATTCGGCTACTAAGTTTAAATAGAGAATTCCGTCGGCTTCGAAATAAGTCGATTTAATTTCGAAGCCTTTGAATTTTAGTTTTCAAAGTCCGAATTTTAGACTTTGAAAACTTTACAGATCTTCGGAAATTAAACTTTTAATAATTAAAAAAAATTTTTTATCAGATTTTTCCTTTTTTTCTCTTTTTCCGAAAATTAAAAATTCTTCGAATCTCGCGGATTCGGCAAAGTAAATTTAAAACTTAAAATTTAAAAATTAGATCGAAAGTTTGGATTTCGATTAATTTTTAAAAACCTTTCAATTAATTTTTTGGGTTTTATGAATTTTTGAAAATCGCAACGGATTTTCAAAATTAAATTTTTCGCGTTTCGCGATTACGCTTTTAGGTGGCGGAAAGTCCCGGTCCGGGAAGCAAAAGCGTAAAAATCGGGATCTTCGTTCCGCGACATATCCAGGGACTAAAAAGGGGGGGGGGGACAGCAAGTTTTTTTATTAGTTCCGCTTTGAAATATTAACAATTTAAATCGTAATATTAATTATAATTTCAAATTGGAGAAAGTGAATTCCTCGAAAAATCGCACTCTTTCGCTCAAGGACTCGAGGCTGGCTGGTATTGTACATCTGAACATTGTATTACTAACCCCGCAGACAAGACGTCGAAAATTGGCTAGTTCAGATGCCAAACCAGGAGATGAGCGACACGCTCAACTCCCTTGGCCTAAAAACAGGTGGCTCCCGTTTCGCGAGCCTGTTAAGAGTGCACAAATGGCTGCAGGGCAATTATACTGCAGCCGATTTCCAACAAAGCGGCGCCTGCGTCGAAGAAGAAGCGCGCAAGAAGCGATAAACATTGCGGACGACGTTCATCGAAGACATGCTTAGAACGCACGTCAACGACGATCCAAGATGAAAACTACGAGAAGGGGCTAATCCACCCCCTCTCAATTTAAAGAAACGGTTACGTGCGAACTAGAAACAGCGAAGGGAACTAATCCTTCCTGTCTACCAGGAATCCAGATATCGCGACCCGATGACGATATCTGCAGTCAAGACACGGATAAGGAGGAGAACAATGGTCCTCCCAGCAACACAACGCCGGAAAATAATAGGACAAATATCGCTTTAACAGTGATGGAGCGATTAGTCGCAATCCAAGACAAGAGATACGAATACATCTCTAATTTGGTCGTAATGCAAGCGCAAGACATAACGACCTTGCGGACCGATATTAACGCGATTCTACAAGAACTGCGACAGATGAGAGGACCATTGTCAAGCAGAAGGCTTGACAACCGAGCGAATAACACGAGTGTAGCCGGAAAAATACAAAAAACGGCACACAATTATCTTGCTCAAGGACAAGAACGGGGGAGAGTGAACTTCTACGACACGTATACTCTCCACTACCCTCAGAACAGCAGCATGAGGGAGAATAACTCGAGGAGTTATGGCGCTCAACGGAGCGCCAATTCTAACTCAGAAGATTCCAGCCGCATTGTGAGCCGATGGAACATAAAGTTCTTGGCCACACTCGGTGAAGACACCGAGAGATTTCTCAGGAGGTACGAGGAGAAATCTAGAGCAGCTAAGCATACCGGAAACGACATGCTAGCTGCTCTCCCACGCGTGTTCGCTGGCATAGCTAGTATGTGGTACAGCGCACACAACGAAGAATGGACTTCATGGGATGATTTCCGCCGAACTCTACGTCACAGATGGAGCAAAGTTCATGACAGGCAAGAACGTCTCCGCGATGAAATTAAGCGCAGATTCCAACAGAAAGACGAACCCTGTCGTGAATTTGCTACATGCATGGAATGCATGTTACGAGAGGTTACACCTCGATTTTCACCGGAGCAGGAGGTAGACAAGATATACATGAATCTGCTACCTTCAATAAAAAGAATGGTGCGCAGGGAAAGCTGCACCAACATGGATCAGCTAGTGGAGCTTTGCTCTCTAGCAGAACAGATACTGGAAAAGGAGGAGGGCGACAGGACGCCGCTCCCTACTTACAAAACAGTAATGCCAGGTGCGGCATACAAACCGCGAGAAAACAAATCTGGCAGGTTCTCGTCAATGGCTAAAGTGGTGGCAATAAAACCGCCACCGACGTAAGAGCGAAAAAAGCCAGAACCACCACTTGGGAATAGTGATTTCCAACTGTTGGCCAAAGAGCTGGTGAACTCAATTCGCGACGTGATTAAACCAGCTCAAGGTGGGAGAAAGAGATTAAGTTCTCCATCAAGAAAGGAAGTAAGTCCTAGGAGAGGACGACCATACGGCCAAAAAGGCCAGTCGAATGGCTATAAAGGCCAATCGACAAACAAGAAGGGCCAGTCGTTCGGTCAAATAGACCAGAAATACGACCAAAGAAATGTCCAGATAGGTCAGACAAACGGCCAAAAAGGTCAGACGAACAGTTAAAAGTCTGGTCAAAACCAGAGCAAAGACCCGATAAAATGCTGGGGTTGCGGCAAGGAAGGCACGATCAGAACCAAGTGACCAACTTGCTCGCCGGGAAACGGTCAGAAGGTGTTACTCACCCCACAAGCGCTGATCAGACAAAATTGCATCAACCGCAACCTCAGAAGATTCGCCAGAGCTAGTCGGAGAGCTTGGCGAATAAACAGAACAAAACCTGGAAGCCCGATGGTGGGTACAGATGGAAGTGAAAGGCTTTCTTTTCCGCGCTGTGTAATATACAGGTGCTACTGTGACGATAATGAGCCCGTTCAGATTGCAGCTCGTGAGCGCATGCAATCGCGAGCTCATGCATTATGAACCCGGTCGTACAAGACTGGCAAATAAAAACTATAGCCCAGTTCTAGGTTATACCTTTTTCCCTAGGGAGACTGAAAAGAAATCAGAGTCGTGATAGTTCCAGTCCTCGATGCGAATTGTTATATTGGGACGAATTTCATGAGAGAATTCGGCTCAAAACACGATCCGCGAGCGAATCAGTTGACGTTGATAGATAACAACGTCAAAATCGAGCTCCATATAGCAGCCATCGTGGAAGACGGCACGCCAGTGCTAAGTTCTATCGGTCACAACATCGCGACCGCAGAACAGCGTAAGCAAGTCGAGGAGCTCGTGCGCAGCCAACCACACTCGGGTGCACAGACTAGATTAAGCACACGATTGATGTAGGCGAAGCTCGCCCCATCAAACAGAAGTGCTATTCTTACTCGTCGAAAAAAGAAGCAGAAATGCATGAGCAAGTGCAGAAACTTCTAAAGGCTGGAGTAGTCGAACCAGCGACGAGCCCGTGGTCGAGCCCGGTCGTGATGGTCAGGAAATCCGATGAAGGATATCGGATGTGCATTGACTTCCGCAAAGTCAATGCACAAAAGAAAGCACCCGATGGCTATCCAGCAAGAAGAATGAATACCGCATTTCGAAAAATTAAAAAAGCGAAATACATGACTATGCTTGACGTGAGCAACGTGTATCATCAAGTGCCTCTAGACGAAAGATCTAGACATATAACAGCATTCTCAGTGCCCGGTATGGGACACTTCCAGTACACGAGAATGCCGTTCGGACTAAAAGACGCGGGAGCGACTTTCCAGCGTCTGATTGATATGGTTTTCACACCAAATTGCGATGACTTCGCATTTGCATACCTCGATAATGTGATTATCGTGTCTGAGACGTTCGAGAAGCACCTCAAACAACTCAACATTATTTTATGCCGTCTCAGAGAGGCTGGCCTAAAGATAAACAGGCAGAAGAGTCACTTCTGCCAAAGGTTAAGTACCTAGGCGTGGTACTTAACGAAGACGGGTTCCGCCCAGACTCAGAAAAGATCAAGCCGGTGCTAGACTATCCGACGCCTAAAACTCTAAAGCAATTTCGGAGATTTTTAGGTATGGCGTCGTGGTACAGGAGATTCCTGAATAATCTCGCCACGATCGCAGATCCGCTCACTCAACTTACGCGAAAGAATCGCAAGTATGAGTGGACGGATCAGCATCAAGTAGCCTTTGAAGAAATAAAAGCTCCGATTGCTTCGGCACCGGTATTATAAATTCCTGCATTCGATCAAAAATTTGTAATGAAGACTGATGCGAGCAACACCGGAATCGGGGCGGTGCTGCTATAATTTATTGACGGCGAAAAGCGTATTTTGAAATTCGCTAGCCGTGTACTCGCTCCCGCCGAAAGAAATTACAGCGTAACGGAGCGAGAATGTCTAGCCGTAGTATGGGCGATTAAAAAGTTCCGCCCATACATCGAAGGCTATAAGTTCAGAGTGATCACGGATCACAGCAGCCTGCGCTGGCTGCGCAATGTGAGCGGCCCAACGGGACGATTAGCCAGGTGCGCCTTAGAGCTACAAGGCCACCAATTCACGGTCGAGCATAGAAAAGGAGCGCTCAACCATCTCCTACATGCGCTGTCTCGAAAGAACCAAAGGCGAATGGTATCTCGCACAAAAGAGAAGGACTGCAGAAGATCCACATGAAAACCCAAAATACAAGCTGATCGGAGACAGGTTGTATTTTTACAACCCCGATCCGCTCGTAGAAGGTGTGCTAGGCGAGGATGACGACGCTTGGAAGCTCGTCGTCCCGCAAGAAAAACGCACAGAAATATTGCGCGAGTGTCACGACAGCCCGGGACACTTAGGACGCGAGAAAACTCTCGCGAGAGCCGCGCAGCAATATTCCTGGCCACGCATGGAAATATGCGTAGCCAAGTATGTTCGACAGTGCCAGATTTTCCAGCAATGCAAGGTAGAACATAAACCATCTGCTGGCTTAATGGGCCGTCGAACGATCGATTGACCCTGGCAATACGTCGCAGGCGACATTATGGGCCCGCTTTCCCGAACAAGAAAAGGCTACGAATACATCTTGGTATTCCAAGATCTATTCACTCGGTGGGTGGAAGCAATTCCACTCCGCCGCGCTACCGGCAAGACAATTCTTGCCGAATTCGTTCGAAATATCTGCCTATAGTTTGGAACACCCAAGGTATTCCTCTCCGACAACGGGACAGAATTTAAGAAGCGCTTGATCATCGATTTCTTGAACGAAAAGGGGATTCGTCACGAGAGGATTCCCCCTTACCATCCCCAGGCTAACCCCGTCGAACGGGTTAACCGAACGAATGAACGATGAAATGATCGTATCTTTCATCCAAGATGAACACAATCATTGGGACGAGCATCTCGAAGATCTCGTCTTCGCCTTCAACAATGCAAAGAGTAGCGCAACGGGAATGATCCCCGCCTTTTTAGTATTCGGAAGACATGCGAAACATCTGGAGCGCCTCGCAACAAGAAAGCGAGGGCGAAGCACTAGGCAAAACAAGTCGCGAAGTTCTCTGACATGTTCGCAATACCAGCAGAGAACTCCGATAGAGAGCGAGACCGACAGGCTCGCTTTTCCAACTCAAGGAATGAAGTCCTCTCCAACGCAGCCAAGGGAGTAGCAGGCAAGCTAGCTCCCAAGTTCGCAGGACCGTACAGAATTATGGCCGTACTCGACCAAAAGACGTACGAGTTACGTGATCAAGCAGGACGTACGACTAGTCCTATTCACGCCGAACAGATAAAACCATACGTCCCAGAAGAAATTCCGGAGGAAGAAGACGACCCCATAGTCGACGCCTAATCTTCAAGGGAAGGCGGGAGTCGTGAGCGACCCACGACTCCTGCGGCGAGCGCTGATGTAGACGTGTCTACAGGAACTGCCAGCGGGCAGGCGTTAGGGGCTGAGAGCGCTCAGCCCTCCATTCAAAGCGAAAAACAACGGCCAGGCCGTCCGCGCAAAGCTGCGTATACTGTTCAGCATAAGGGAACTACAGCGAAACTTCCGACGTCGGGGAACGCGCCGGGAAAAAGAAAACCGCGGCGCCCGCCCGGTTCGCGCAAGGCAGCGACGCGTGATCCTCCAATGCCGTTATCTCCACGAAAGACGCGTGCGCAACACCGAGCCGCGAGCGTTAAATAATCCCTAACCTCCTGTACTTTCTGTCCCTTCCCTCTAGAAACCGATGACAACTGAAATCAGCGTCGAAGAAGTGATGGAGATGCTGAGGAGGGCATTCGGCCAGGGGGCCGCATGCGTGTTGCGCGAAGCCAAGACGGCCGCGCACACCGACCGACTTCGCCGAGTGTTCGGCCAGGAGACCACCCCCGCTTCCCAAGCCGCGGCGGCCACCGCACAGGTCGACGAGGTAGAGCTGAGGGAGCTGGAGACTCCCACCGCCAGCGACACACAGGAGGAGGAGGATGCGGCCTCCTCCGCCGGAACCATCGGCGAGACGGTGGCCCTCGAACGGCAGCAGAACTTCGCGAGGAAGGAGCGGTGGCAGGCAATTCGGCGGGACCTCGCTGAAGCCACCGACCTGTTTGACGATGTGGTAGGCGCCCTCGAGGACATCCATCGCAGGGTCGCTGAATTCGAAGAGGACGCCGACCCGGCGATCAAGAGGATGCTTCGCAAGTCGCCCATCCCCATCCAAGTCGGGGGGCAACGCAAGGGCTTGCGAGCGTCTAAGGAGATGGCGGTCGCGCAGAGGCGCGCATTGCAGGACCGCCGCCACCAAGAAGAGTTAGAGGAGCAGCGGCGAATAGAGCAGCACCTCCGCCGCGAGCTCGAGATGGAGCAGCTCCAACGCAGGCAGGCGCGCGACCGGCGCCACTTGGAGACCCTCCAACGCGAGGCGCTTTTCGTGGAACTCGAGGCGGAGAAGCGCGCGCATAAAAGGACGGAGTTTGAGCGGCGCCTGAATCGGTTCCTGTGCTATATGTGCGGACATCCGGGCGCGCTCCCTGAGCTTTAAAGAACTTAAGGCCCTTGCCGGTTCGTGTTACTGGGTCCGAGATGTCCCTGGGAGTCCTAGTTGAAGTTCTAGCTTCATTTCTCTCGAACAGTGTTGCCAAATAGGGAGGTTGCCCCATGCAATATGCTTTGTAGACAAGCACCGCCGCAAAAAAATTTCTTCTTGCTTCAACATCCAGCCAACCAAGTTTCTTCCTGTAGGGTGTAATATGCTCTTCCCTTCTGACACCAAGTATACATCGAACTACAGCATTCTGCAATCTTTGCAACCGGACTTGTTGTTCCTTTGACAAGTCTAGATACACAACCGAGCAATAATCTAGATGAGAGACAACAAGAGCACAATCCAGTTGCTTACGTAACGCCTCAGTGGTGCAGGATCTGAATGATCTGAGCCCATAAAGAGCTCATAAAGAACCTTTCGGCTAATTGCATCTACCTGCGGCTTCCATGACAGTTTCGAATCCAAGACAACACCAAGGTTGGTAACGATGTCAACGAAGGGAACGAAAATGTTGGTCTCCACCTCGTAGCTGTAGACCTTGTAACTTACTTACATTATAGTCTAAACCAAATATAATTGCTTTCGTTTTCCCAACATTCAAGTGAAGATCATTCTCAGATGCTCAAGCCGACACCGCTCGCACCACAACCGACAATCGCTCCATGCCCTTACAAAGATTATCCCTTGTAGTTTGGATGTATACGTGCAGGTCATCTGCATACAACAAGTGTGGAACACTATCTGCTAGATTGTCCTTGTCGCTTTTGAACTACGATAATACTAAAGAAAGATCATTAATGTACAAGCCGAACAGAAGGGGTCCCAGAACTGATTCCTGTGGAACACCAAGGTTGGTAGTTAGCCAATCTGACTCTCCACTTGTACTAGTAACTACTTTTCGATTTCGTTCTATGATATATGACTTTATCCACTTCACAGCGGCTCTAGAGAACCTCAACCTGATAAGCTTGTAAAGCAGCTTCGAGGGAGAGATTGTGTCAAACGCTTTGCTAAAATCGAAAAGGAAGAGGATAGTCTGCAGTTGTTTTTCGTTGTTAATTTCATCGCGAATATCCTCCGTCAATCTGAGCAAGGCTGTTTGTGTGCTATTGGGCTGCCTAAAACCTGTTTGCCGAGGGTCGAGTTTTCATTGAGGTCATGTACTCACTTATTTGGTCGTGGACAATTTTCTCTAGGACCTTGGAGAGGAAACTTAATAGGGCGATTGGGTGAAAGTCCGCAACTGCGGATGGATTCATAGCTTCGAATGCTACGCACGAGCACAACGAAATGAAGCGAGAGACTCGGGTCTCTCGCGTTGCAGCGGGCCGCGACGACTCGCGGCGCGGATCGTCGGATGGGTGCCTTCGAGGCATCCCCGGAGGTAAGTGCTACTAAACACCTGGGTGCAAGCGCACCGCACCTTAAGAAGAGACAATTAGAATATTCTCTCGGGAGAATATTAAGCCAAAATCTCTCCCGTTACAAATGGTATAATACTTTGCTTTTCCCACTCGATCAAAAATATCGGTGATATTCGCTAGGGGATAGCGCATCGGCACAGTTATTTCGTTTAAAGGTCGAAAATCTAACACAACTCTCCAACGGGGTTTACCGTCGAGGCCTGCTTTTTCCGGGACGACCTATAGGCTCGTGTTGAAAGCTGACCTGGAGTGTCGTATACCCTTTTTCAACAGCTTTTGTACCTGTTTCTTTACCTCTTCTTTCAGCATATGCGGTAGCCTGTACTGTTTCGTGTTTACCGGGATATCATCAACAGTTGGTATTTTATGTTGTACGACATTAGTCGTGGTTAATTCGTCGTTTTCAAGATAAAATCTATCATTATTTTTCTCAATTAATTTTAAGGCTT
>JAWWEM010043393.1:0-13152 GCA_035582935.1 Ormyrus thymus
TTCAAATGATTAAATATGTAATTGTCACTATATGATTAACGATTTTATTGATTTAATGAAATTTTTTTCTCAGTGTAGATTATTTGGAAGCTTCAATACCTCGTAAAATCGAGATTCGCTTTGTACGTCTGAATTCCCCAGCTATTTCAATAGAATTCTCCAAATGTAGTTTAGCCGAAACCGAAAAATTAGTGGCTAAAATTTTGCCGCCCCACAACTCCGTTGAATACTCACACTTATCAGTCCCACTAGAAACTAAATAATCAATTCGAAAAGCACCGCAAAGCGCGTATCTCCAAAAGGCCAGATATCCGAGGAAAACAAGCCCCCTATTTAGCGGGCTGCGCGACCCGCTTCCTGCCAAACGGCAGCGGCAATATCGCGGGACGCGGGCTAAATCTTACCACCGCGACGATAATCATTAGCGTTCGAAATCCGGCGGTCCTCTGCAAACTAACGATTCTTGGCTGTGTAAACACGGGGTTATTAGCCGGCAGTCGTAACTCGCCGGGCCGTAACATTAGGATGAATTTTAAAGAGCGGCCGCCGCTACAAGACGCCCGCGCCCATAAGCTCGCGGCCGCGTTCGTTCCGCCGTTATGTGCCGCGGGCTTATAATTTTCTTGCTCGCTCGTAACACGAGAGCTGCCGCCCTCCCTGCTTCGATCCTACGTAATGGCTAAATTGTGCGATGCTTTGGTAAAAAGCTTGAAAACACCGGGGCTTTACATTCAAGGTTTACGTAACATTCAATTACCCGCTCGATTATGCAGCTGTAACCCCGTTTTATAGTTTGTTAGATAATTACAGACCGGGTGTGGATTCTGTTTGCCTGTTTTGTTTTTTTTTATCGGAGCTTCGTTCTTCTAACGAAAATATGCTGCAAAGTAATTTTATGTCAATTTTCCACGGTTTCTAATGTAAGTACTGATTTAATGAGCGAAGTTTAATTGAATAAACTAAAAAGCAAACAAATCAGCGTTCCTAATTAACTACGGTTAAGACAGAAAACTTTTACTCCTTGAGGCAAGAACGGCATTTGCTTAAATTGGCATATAAAAATCTTCTCCACTACTAAAACGTCCAGATAAAATAACGAAAAAGCTTTGACTCGCTGATACTTGGACATATCGCATTAAAATACTTAAAACAATCGATATTTTATTCCCGATAAAAACAAGTGTTATTCCAAACCTACTGAAATGCAAAATGAAGCAAGAGAATGATACGCCAGAATCCTTCAGTTGTTTTCACTCGCGGACCGCTGCGACGTGCGTCAAAAAGTTGACGAGCGAATGATTGAAAGTCTCGCTTGATCAACAGAAGCGCAATACAACACGGAACACAGTTTCGCAATCATAAAATTACACGCAGCTGCGAACAGGCAGCCTCGCTCCAGTTTGATTCGGCGATAAGCGTCGAGTTCGCAGTGTACAGAACCGATTTCGAACCGCTCACTTTGGCGACGGTGCGCGCAATGCGCATATATACACAGACCGCCGCTCGGCCGTCCTTATTAGCTCTTCGCGGCGCCTACCCACTTGGAGCGCCGGGAGCGGCGAGGGAGAGGGGGGGAACGCAGCTTGCGCACACAGCTCACCTCATCGCATCGACGTTTACGATTACGACGGCGCCTGTAGACAAGCGCGTTAGGCCGAAAATTGATACTCCGCATTAACGATCGACCCACTCTCCGCGAGGGCATAAATAGGCGGCTCGTTCGCGAAAAATAAGAGCGCGCGAGCCCCCTGCCAAGTCGCCGAGCTGCGCCTGTAAATTTAATAAGCTCATTTGGAATGGCTCCAAGCTGGCGGGGGTCGCGCCCCGCCGCCCGCAGGAGAAGCCCTCCAAATTGCGCCGCGAGCTCCCCCGAATAATTTATTAATTAACGCCCCGCGCCCCGGGCCGAAGATCCGCTTTTATTCTATCGCGCGAGAACTCCAATGAGACTTATGCTCCCTGTTACACTTGAGCTTCATGACATCGCGCGCCGAGAGGCCGTCGCTCTCGGCTGCGGACGGCGACTTTGGCTATTATTGCGCGCCTCCACCCGAGTTTTATTCCAAAGAGGCTAAGCTATTTTCGAGCCTGGAAAGATGCATAATATACTGTCGCATTTTGGTTTGCTTCGCCAATGAGATTTACTTGCTTTTTCATTTATTTTCATTACTTGGGAAAACGCGCTGAAGTGCAAGGAGGAGTAAGCGCGGCGTTCAACTTTTAGTACAGGCAGGGATATATTTGAACTTGGCACTTTGATGAACTGAAAGTAAAGTTAAAATTAAGCAATCTAATTATAAGCACTCAAAATGGAAAACTAGTTTTATAAACTAATAATTGATAAAATCCAAAATCTAAAATTTATATAAAATGAAAATTTCGGGTTGATCAATATTAGTATCCATCAAGAAAATAAATGCAACAGCAAGGCTCTGCACGTCGAAAAATAAGTCACAAAAAGGCCGTCGACAGTCCCGCGCTTCGCGCGCTAGTAAAGAGCCAGTAAAAGCCTCGAGATGCGACTTCATTTCATTTGATTGCGGAGCGAAGGCAATTCGCGCTCCGACATGGACTTTTGCGCGCGACGCCTTTATCGCGCGCGCATCCACGAGACCTCATCGTAATTCAACTGGCAACGGAGAACCGGGCGTCATTCCGTCCCGAGCAATTGTACGCACGGAGTGTTGAACGAGAGAGAGAGAGAGAGCGGGACGAGCGCGGCCACTCGTTATCTCGTCACTGACCGGACTCGGGCAGCTGGGGAAAAAGTCCGATGATTAAAAATAATTCTTTTAAACGAGCTTTGCGGAAAATCATCGTTAGCGGTTGCTGTGTTTATTTGTCTTTCGCAGTTTGATTGATAGCTGTTATTCAATTTTTCTTTCCTGGGCGCGAAAACATTTTGATTAACGTATCGAGTTCGATGAACGCTGCACAAATCACAAGCTCTGTGAAAACACTGGTGTAATTACTAATCATGATGGTAGAACATCTTCGATAACATTATTATATAGTCCGAAATCTATTGTTGGGGCCGAATTAATCAAAGAAATTGAAAAGATTGTCTAGAATTCGCTAAAACATACATTCAAAAGTTAAAATAAACTATTTAAATTTTTAGATTATCTTGTAAATACAAATAAAAATACTTTTACAAATAATTTTACTCCAATCAAAACGATAATTCTTTTTAAAACATAAACTTGAGTATGCCATTATGAATCGAAAGTATTAGATTGCTCGGAAAAGGATTCAATAGGATTCAATCTCATTAGACGTTCTTACGGAAAACGTGATTATTCATCAATGGTCGAAGGGAGGAAAAAACTGCGAGAACATATTTTTCCGGATAATCCAGTCGTTACGAGAAGCGCCAGAGACAGAGGGTGGGGGGGGGGAGAACCCCAAGAAAAGCAGGAGAAAAGTCTGCGGTCGAGTCCTCTCATGATTTCTCCGCCGCGAATCTATCCATATAACAAGTGTTTGTAATTTAAAAGCGCTCAGCTCAAGCCCGGACCTTTGTCGCCCGTTGCGCACTCAAGCTTCGTTATGCAACGAGGCGCCAAGGTGCTCTTTCGCGAACGAGCCTCGAGACTGTAATGAACGGTCGCTGCTCGTTCGCAAGCTCCTGCATTCCGGCACGGCTTCTATCTACTTGCGCGAACTCCTCCTCTCCCCCCTCCCTCCCCCGTTCTCGCCCCTTTCTCGCCCCTTTCTTTCCGCCTCTCATTTTTTTAAGTTTTCATCTTCATTTATATCGCTAGCACTTTGTTCTCTCTTCGTAGCTTCTACATTATTTCCGACTGCGGACGGAATATCGAAAACGAAAAATTGTAACCGCGTGTAAAATAGCAGAGCATTTTATAGAACAACTTGATCATTCTTAAAATTTTACTTTCCACCAGACTTCTAATAATTGCATTAATTCAGTATAAGAGTTGCCAGAAACAAAGCTCGATTAACAATTAGAAACATATGCTCATTTGCGAAACTTAACCCAACTGTTAACGATTCACAGTAACCAAACTCGAAATTTCCCTTCGAACGTAGCGCAGCGCGCGCGAATTGCGTCCTACAAGACTGTACAAGCATTCAGGATTTAAAGCCCGAGCCCATCAACCGCCTTAGCGTCGATCGTCTGGGTGTCTCTCGTTCGCCATCCACTTACGCCACGTCATTTGTCCCGAGCTTGTTCCTCGCAGTCTCGCATCTGCACCTACGACGTAACTGCGAACCCGGCAATATTCCGAAGACGCCTCGCAATCCGCGGTCGGACCCAGGCACGTCGATTATTAAGGATGGCAGCCAGACGCGCGCTCAGACCCCCCTTTGCGAGACCCTTTTGCGAGGGAGCGCCTCGACACCTTCGAGTCCCGACGGCCTTTTTTCGCCCGTTAAGGATCCGGCGTAAGGTTGACTCGTTGACAGTCGAGTGTTTTAGAGTAAGTATCAGCAGTTTCCTGGGCTCCTGTGTTAGATGACAATAGTTTGCACCGAATAAGAGAAATTTCAATCTTGAAATTGAAATCGCCGTGTGAGTCGACTAGTAATTATGTAAATTTAAGTCCTAGTAATACTTTAATGTAGCAAGATTAAAACATTCAGTTATTTAAAAGAAGGTCAAGTGTAAAAAGCACTCTGCTCAGAAAATGTTTCAATGGGAGGATTCATTCTTAATTAGAGGTAACTTCAATAATAAACTGATAAATAAACTGATCTTATATTCCTTTTTCATTAGCTGAGTGGTCGAGCGAGATTTCGTGATTACAAAGGAAAAAGTTTTCCCAACGAAAAGGCGAAGTTGCTTAATGCCTGGGCATTTTTCACTTTCGTTCTTTTGCCGCGCGAAGCGCCGTCTCCCAGATAACCAGCGGAAGAGAAAAGAAACGAGGCAGATAGCGTTTTGAGAAGTCGAAAGTTCCTTTGATAAAGGTCGGCCATATGATGTATAAATCATGAATTTTCTATTTTCGCGAAAGCTGAAAACTATGAAATTGGTTAAAATATCGCGACGCCCGGCTCGGAAAAGCATTTCGGGAGGGTCATAAATCACCGGGTGCTTAACCTATATTTTGAGCCACTCCGAATTTGATTGTTATGTGATCAGGTCCTGAAATTAACGTTCTTTTATTGCGTGCTTGTGAATTCACTTGTGTTGTAGAGTGGTTTTAATATTCACGCAATACTTTTATTAAATCGTCATAATATTAATGGGAATTGTATATATAATTTAATTGTCGAATCAATTCACTAGAAGTAAACAAAATTTTACGACATGCAACTTTCGCACTAATCCAACCTGTCACGGAAAAATTAATTCTTTGACTTTGGGTAATCAATATTGCCTTGAAAGCTAGTAATAAGTGTAGTACGAGCCGAAAATTACCTACTCCATCTCAATTTTCAGAAATTGCATAAAATTAAATCATCTGTCTTTGGTTAAAGACTAAACTAGATTATTATACAGAGCCGAGATTCTGCTGTTTCGATTACGCGCTTCATCGAGATAACCCGATTACGGTACGTGTAAATGTACTAGTATTATGAATCCGCATAGTAACATCTAAATTTTGGCAACTGTTTAATTTTCACGCATCAGCTTAGTCGTAGTAAATTATAAGCCGAAGTAATCATAATCCTATAACTGATTATTAATATATTTATGTAATTTTAAAAAGTAAACTAGAAAATTGATTGCTGCGCGAGAAATAACTAAAATATGGAATTGATGGGAAGAGAGCTTGAAACAAATAACTATCAGACTGCTAAATAAAATTGTAGATAGCAAATTTATGGATCAATTAGTCGAACTGAAGGAAGTCTTAAAATAACAAAAAGGCAATATCTGTAATAAAATAGTTAGACTTCAATTTTCAACCGTTACGAAATCCAAGAGGATAAGATAATTGCATACTTTGAAAACCAATTTTATATGTACATATTTTAAAGTAATTTCTAAGAATAATTACTAGAGAAAATAGCACTGAACTGTTATTTCCGAGTTGAGTTCTAATGTTTTTGGAATAACTTGGATTGGCAGGCAATTTCGGGAAAATTATTGCAAATTCTAATAATGAAAAAGGGAACAAACAATTTATTAGTCAGTACTCGTTGTAAAATTTTTAGCTTTCAGCATGTTTTTGAGACGAAGAGGTTTTTATAAAAAAATAATTGACTCAAGCAGCTGCAATCCCGAGTCTCCCTTCGTAACTCACTGCTCCCGGAGCTTCTGCAAGCATCTAAATACTATATAATAGCAAGAATCTATCTTACTGTTTGTTAAGAAGCTCGGGGTAAAAGGAGTGAAAGATAGCGAGATACAGTCGAGTTTACAAAGTCAGCGCCCAGCTATACATATAGCAGGAGAAAGAGCGAGAGAGGGAGAGAGAGAGCGGGGGATCTCAAACCAGATCAAGATAGATTACCTCGTATGTCTTGGCTCACGAGGCGGACGACTACGAACCCTTTCTCCGCGGCTTCTTCCGTGCGCCTGTTAGGGGTTGGACTCGCGGAGGGAGTCGAGAGGCTCCCCGTCACGACTTAACGGTGCGCGTCAAGCCCGCGAGAGACTGGAGGAGGGAGAGACACCGAGAGCACCAAATTAAATTCTCCCCTGGGCTAACAAGTGACTTTTAATTAACGATCTTGCACTCGCGACGAGGAGCTGAGAGAGAAAGAGAGAGAGAGAGGGGAAGCAGGAGGAGAGCGTTTTATGGCAACTGGGAATCGAATTATTTTCCTTGAGATTGTAAACTGCTCGGAGATGTCATTGTTCGCCAAGCTTTCCAGCGCAAGAATCCCTCTCCCGCTCGTTTTCAACGGTATTAAGTGGGATTCTTTAACTAATTATTTTCTTTCTCACTTGTTCGAGCACTTGCGAGGAGAGCCTTCGCTTTATTGCGAGCATCAGCGCCGTAATATTCTTGACTCTGCCCCGTAAACTCCCGGCTTACTTTCGGAATGAGCTTCGGAGTGACGCTGCTGGATTGCCAATATCGTATACTTTCATTTAGACGTTCCACGCTCTTCGCGCCTTTAATTTTCATTTTTTTTTTTTTTTTTGGAATAGTTTGAGCGGAAGAGAAGGAAATATTTGCTCGTTGGGAAAAGTAGTCTCGAATTTTGGGACACGTAAGCTTTTACGCGAAGGACGGGGAAATACGAAACTGAAGCATAAGAAACCCAGGCTCGTTATGCTGAAGTTTTATTCATTTCAAACGCCTGCTAGAGTTTCAGTTACTCAAAACAAATGTAAAATTATACCTGATCGCACAATGTAGAATTGCCGTGTCGCCGACTATAATTTAATAGCTGAAATTCTAGTTTTAGAAAGTGACTTTACAATTACAATAATTAGTTTGAATCACTGAGATGAGAGAAAACTAGTCGAAGCTCTTAATTATTATTTGAATTGTTCGGAAGACCTTTTCATGACAATAAAAATGCTATTAAATCCACGTCTTTTGCAGATTCAGGAAACACTACGCATTGTAAAAGAATATCGAAGCCCAGGTCTCGAAATACTATAAAATGTGTATATCATGCTAAAACCGAGGAAGAAAGCAGTTTTTTTCTGAATCTGCATAAGGCGTAATAAATGATTTTTTTGCGTACGCTATTTTGCAGTCTATATTTTTATTATTAGAATAATTTTTATAAACTCAAGAAAGTTGCGAGGTAATTCACATCTGTAATGAAGGATCAAAGATGGAATTCTACTTGTCTGACCAAATCGTTTTCGTTCTACTTAATTCCGGCTCCATTAACCGGCGATAATCGCAATATCTATAAATTGTGGCTCCTTTATTATTCACGAGCGAACGCACATTATTACAGCTTGATTTTTGCGTCCGATGACGACGCCGTCCCCGCTGAGAAAACTTTCTCGCGACTTCTCCCGCCGATCGGATTGTTATTGGCGACGAGTCGATCCCCATTACAGATTTCTGATTCTTTAATTCGTTTAACGGCCATTACGCGAAACCGTACTCGCTCTCGAGAAGGCGGCGGAGAGCGTCCGGGAAGGCGGAAGAAAAACGAGGAAGCCCGAAAGCGGCGGCAGAAAATGAGAGTCAAGGAGCGCCGCGCGGCAAAAAAGAATGGGAATAAGGAAGAGAGATATGGAGCACGCCGAAACTTTTCCATCTCATTACACCGCTTTTCTCTAGCTTGCCGCTGTTTTCTCCCTCTCTCTTTCTCTCGAGCGACCGGCCCATCAACTTTATTACTTTGTAGTCCGCCTCCCTCTCTCTCTCTCTCTTTCGCGCTCGGCCCTCATTTTTATACGGCATTATTTAGCGCGCTGGAAGTGCAGAGTTACGTGCGCGAGCCTCGCTCTCGCCACTTAGACTTTCGGCCGCACGAGCCGGCCGCGTAATGCGACGTTTGACGCGCGTATAACTTTTTGATGGGTCTTCCAGGCCGGCCAAAGCGCCCCGGGATGGATATCCTTTTCGTGTTATTCTTTAGTGCCGAGATGACGCTGCGTTCTCGAGGATTTTAAAACTGCTTTAATCGCTCGCTCGTGCAAAGATTTTCATTTCCTTTGATTGTATAATGGCAGCTTACTGTCACGTCCGCGGAATTTGAAAATTATGTAGCAGGATAAACAAGAACCGAAAGTAGTAAAGAAGGCATTATTGAATTGTAATTTTACCTCGGAAAATACCTCTTGCTATACGATCATTCACAATTACAAACGTCTTTCAAACTTCTTCTCTAATTTTATTCTTTATCAAAATTAAGTAGCCAAAATGAAATTCTTATAATCAAAATTGAAAAAAAGTTTAAAGGAAACGGTACGCTTCAGCAATTAATCTATTACAGTACCTACAAGTATATATCGTTGAAATTTGTCTGCTCAAACGCCACGAGCTTGACCATAGGGAAGCAAGCCAATTACAGCTTGCGTCAACTACGGGCTACTATTTCGCCGTGACACGCTCCGATATAAATTTGCCTCGCTCGCTCGTAAATAAGAACATAAGCATTTGAGGGGTTGCGCGCGTTATAAACCAAAGGCAAATACACGTCGCCGCTCACGAATTGCACGTGAAATACAGGCCGCGGCTTCGTAACAACGCTCGCGACTCGAAGCCGAAAAAAAGAGAGCTCAAGCTCGACGGATAAAAGTTCATTGCGACGCTTTGGGAGAGAGAGAGGTATACGCTCTCTCGAGTAATCCGAATCGAGGCCGCCGCGCGTAACAGATTCTAACGGTTATGCTCACGGTTATGGGCCGGCGTCGAGGAAAAAAAGATAGAAAAGAAAAACAGCGTCTAATTAGTTCGAAATATCTGCTTCATCGGCCCTCGTTTCGCCGCCTCTCGCCTTCGAATGGCTTTCCTTTTCTCCATTTTGCGTTTATCGCGAGATATCGCGTATACCGCGTAACGACCGGGACGAGCGGGCACCGCGCGCCGCGCGGCGAATCGAGCTCCGCTTCTTCTTGTTCCTTTCTTTGCCGCTCGCTTTCTTGCCCTTTTTTCGACTATTTTTAGCCGGGGCCGAGCTGACCGTTAAATTCCCGTAAATCGCACTTCTGCCTTTGGCTTAATCAATTCCACTTAACCGAATTGTACGCCGGGTTTGCCCTAACGAAATTACTTCATTTGAGCGGGGAATAATAATAAATTTCCTGGATTTTTCGAATGGCCGCGTGAAAAATTCAGGCTGCGAACTCGCTCGACCTTTACGAAGTAATCGAGCTCGCGGTTTTTCCGCGTTTAAGATCGGTCCTAAAAAATTAAAGGAGAATGCCCGCGGCAATTCATGGTCAAATTTTACAAAAAATACATATAACCGGTTTCAGCATAAAGAATTTTTAAAATCTTGAGTATTTAAATAAAAATAGCATTTTATGTTAAGTAGGAAATAAGAAAAAAATTTTTTTTAATTTTTACTACTGAATTTTGGATGAAATCTTGGTTTTTTCACTTATTTTAATGAAATTGGCTTTAGTTTTTTTACACATTTCCCTGCATTTCCCCAGACTAAAGTTTATTCTTCTATTGATATTTTGACCATCTCTAAAAGATAGCGTTACTTTTATACGTTCTTCTGCATACTCTTTCTTTTTACAAATCCGTGGGCATCCTACTTTGAATGTATCGATATTTTCCTTTGAATCGAAAATATAATTTTTATACAAAATGAAATTTCAGGAAAACAGCGAGAAAAAATATTTCTCGTGATACTTTCTGACATTATAAAAATTTAAAAAACTTTGTACCAAAATAAATAATTTATTATTCGTTAAAAGTTTGTAAAGACTTGTAGCATATTTTTCTAATTAAAACTGTATTTTCATTGTGGCTTATTAAGTATAAGGCTTACTTGAATTTTTTAAATTATGAAGCTGTTGGATTTATAAAATGAAAAGTTCCGCATTTCAGAGTCATTGTCTTTTTGATGACGGAAAAACTATGACAATGCTAATAGTACATTACGCAACAAGTGCGCAAAATAGGTGCTTCCCACACGAGTCGGGTTTGTCGCCCGAGCGCAGCGAGGGCGACAAAAAGACGAGTGTGGAAAGCACCTATGCGCACGCGTTGCGTATACTATTTTTCTAAACAGGCATGGAAAGTTGAATTTTGCGCACTTAGTTTAGAAAAAGATTTTAATTAAAGGATTTTTTATTTTTTAAAGTTAAAATTTTATTGAATAAATTAATACATATCTCAGCATTGAAAAATAGCAAGTACATCATACTAGGATTACAAAAATGTTTATCTTTGATTTCAGTGCTTCAAAAAATTTTACATTTTTAGATTTAAACCTTTCGTAAAATGCATTTCACCCAAAGAATTTGCAACATTTATAAAAATATGCTGAATAACAACTCAGTTTTTGTTTGACAAGCGCTCAGATAGGAATGTGATGAATTTTCGCAAATCAAATTATACAATCGAAATATTTTCCACTTCGAAAAAGTTCTAACGTCTTGAAAGTCTTCCTCGCAATACTGTCGTAGCCAGCCAAGTTATGTAAACTGGGACTCCATCAACCCGACTGCACTTTTCACGGCTCGGCTCTGCAATAATTCGCGTATGCCGAAACGGAGATATAATAATAAGTCTTCGCCGCCACTGCGCACAAACATTCTGACGCCACCCGTATTATATACAGGCCTCGGCAGAGTAGAGCCGCAGCAGCAGCAGCGTGAATTATTCATCGGTAAAAACTTTGCTTTTCCACTGTAATTTCAAACGCTAATTTTCAATGTGATAATTCGCTAATTAATCCTCTCAGTCTTGAGAAATCCGTATTATAGAAAGAGAGAATTTTCAGGGAAGTTGCCGCGGGAACGAACGATTAATGCAAAGTACGGCCGCCGGCGAATCTGTATCGGCGACGGTATTGTTCCGCGGACCGGCAAAGCCGGCTTAGTGTCGAGTTAATGTCGAATGTCGAATGTTGAAAGGGTATTAGCGGCGCGGCCAAGCGGCGTAATTAGTGTGCGTTTTGGCCTATTCTCTCGCCGCGTTTTCCTCCTCTTAATTTCAAGAGCTGATGCGGATACTGCCGCCGCCGCTGCTGCTGCTGCACTTTGCCCGATTGCACGATAACGTGCGGAAGAACGTTTCATTACACGCATCAAGGTCCTCCGGCCGCAGGAATTTCGCGCGGAACGGAGCTTCCTCAAGAATTACGCGGTTCTACGCGAAATAGATGTTTTTGATTGATATATGTATATTATAATAATTATGTATAATATTGCTTTAATGAAATATATGAAAAAAGTAAGTAAGTAAATAGTACGTAAGTATAGTCAGTTATTGCAGTTTTCATAATAACACTTATCCAATCTTTCAGAAAATATTTTATTACTGCGTTTTCTTAAAAAAGTTCAATTTATCAATACAATTATTGACTGTTTCAATTAAATACAAAAATTCTTCGAAATTTAATTCAGGTTAAACATTCATTGATTCTCTTGCCATTAATCGTCTAGATAAATTTGGCTCAAATCTCATTCTGTAAAAATACATTTGCGAACAGACACCCAAGTGACTTCTATTTCGAGATATTCGAATTCGTAATTGTCAAAGCTGGAATAATGAATATCTAACGCTTCGCCTGCTATTCTCCTCAAAGAGAAAAACAACTCGATCCAAAGCTCGCGGTCGAAAGCCTAGAACAAAGGACGCTCGAACCTCGGCGACGAGCAAGTTCTCGCAGCAAAAGCAAGGGTTCGCCGATATCTCCTAGGGCGCGTTGCACACGCAGTCGGCCGCTGAGCCTCGGCTGCTGCTGCCGGTCGCCAGAAAGATTCTCCTCTCTCCTGGGCCGCGCGGCGCCCTTGATACCCTTATTTCGAATAATATCAATTGTTTGGACAGGACGCGAGACGGAGACGGAGCGGGCGAAAGTTTTCCTCTCGGGCTGGCTGCTGTCCTCGGAGAGTACTTTAGTCGCGCTGTTGGCAGCGCACGCGAGTTTAGGCAAATCGTCTTAATGAATATAGATGCCCTCCCTCTCGACTGCTACTCTCCCCGCCGCTGACCAATGGCGGACCGAGCTCGGGAGACGGCCATCATTTACAACTTGTGGCCCGCCGAGAGTGGAAGCGTCAATTTCGGGCTTAATCAGCGGCGCCAAGTGTAAAGTATATCGCTGCCATTCTCCCGCCGCGAGATATGCATTGCGCTTTGTAAAACGGATTATTGCCCGAGTGGAATGCGCGAGTTTAGAGTTATGCCGAGCCATGGTTGTTATTGAAGCGGCACCGCTGCTGCTGCTGCTGCTGCTGCTGCTGCTCCTGCTGCCTGCGTCTATGAAGGAGCTTTATGAGCTCTGCTTTTCGTATAAACTTCTTGGGCCGCGTGTTTTACGCCTGTATTCGCGAGTAATTGGGAGAAAAGTGAAACGCCTTGCTTCGCCGACACCCCAAGTATTGAGAGAAAAAACATGCGTTCTAAGAGAGAGGGAAAGAGATGGTCGTTCCCAAACTTTTTATTAAATAATAAAAGTATGCGGAAGGTACCTGAAAAGTCTCGTGAAGGTCTGGCTTGCTAAGTTCATTGTCAGTGCAGGAAAATTCTGGCTAAGACCACTATGCCAGACTTTTACTATTTTTTGCTTCCTCCTAGGAAGCATTGTGATAGTAATTTTTGGAGTTGTTCGAAAAAACGGTTATAACTGTATTTT
>JAWWEM010043414.1:0-13147 GCA_035582935.1 Ormyrus thymus
GCCTCTGCGCGCGCGCGCGCCGCCGCGCACAACCGACCGACCGAGCGAGGCATCGCCGTGCCCGCCGAGCCCGAGAGCCCCGCGGTCCGCGGCGCTTTTCAAAAAAATAGACCGAGAGCCGAGAGCGGCAGCACACCGCGCGCGGAGAACGAGAGAGCGCCGACCCGACGGATAACAGCGAGCCAGCCAGCCAGCAGCAGCAGCCGCCGCTCTCGCCTCCTCCTCCTCCGCCGCGCGCGCGGCGGCCGCGTGCTCTCCGCGACGACGACGACGACGACGGCACGCACGACTCTCCGGAAGCGCGACGGCCAATACCGCCGGGGGAGTTTCTTTCCCGAGGACGGCGACGAGTTCCCCCAGTGCTTTGAACAGTGAGGATCCAGGCTTTCTTCCCGGCAGGCCGCCCCCCGCACCTTTTCGACACGATTTTTCAAGATTTTGAGGTTAGCCCTCGGAGAGGCTCCCCGAGGCGGCGAGCGCGCCTTGGGCCAACATGGCGGAGGACCCGGAGGAGGAGCTCGTCCCCAAGAAGCCCGAGCCGGAGGAGCTGAGGGATCTGGTGCCCGGGGACAAGATACTCGTGACGGTCGAGTCGGCACTGCCGGACATCGTCGTCGTCAGCTACGAGCACGGCAACAAGTCCTTCCAGGGCGCCCTGCTCGATGCCTCCAAGAGGTAAGCGTTAGCCACTTGCTTGGTCAAGTTTTAGATCGGGTGCTCGAGCGACGGCCGAGGCGTGCGAATTTCGGGCCGCGAAGGCCGAGTCGCTTGGCGGTGCGGTTTTCGAACGGCGCTCCGCTTGTAACGCTCTTCTCGGGGGTAAGGCGTGGAATTTCTTGGCTTTTCGAAGGTTGACATTGTAAATCGGGGCGTCCTGCGTGTCCACGCTCGAGCTGACGAAGATCCGACGAGCGGTTCTTTCGAATTTTGAAGATGAAAGTTTGACGGTTGAATCGCTGGCGCTCAATGGGAAGCATTTAAAAATACGCGAGGAAAAGATCGAGAAAATTATTTTGAGCAGCGTAGGATAACATTTTTTAAATTAACATTCCGCTTGGAGCGATTTCAAGACATTCCAAAAGTGAAATGAAACGAATTTCTCAACACGTGCTTTTAATGCAACGGCTTGGAGACCTGAAGGGATACAAGGCCACTTTTGAATTTCGTTATTAAACTTTGTTTTTTTAATGGGAATCGTTCAGAGAGATGTGTTTATCAAGCGTTATTTTTCGCGATTTGCAAAAACAATTTAATTTAAGCACTGCGAGCGTAAAATTGGTACTGCCATAAATTTTCGAATTACACGCTGTATATCCTTTTATTTAAAATTAAATTTTATAACAGTGAGAAGCCAAAGTTTCGTGTAAAAATACGTATGTAATATTAAAACTATAATAGATTTTAGGTGACTAATTTATTGTATCATGTGTTTCTAATTCCAATAATGCAATTTTGTAATCACATTGAATTTCCAATATTATGGATTTATCATAAATCACGTGATTGGAGTGTACTATTTACTTACATTACTATACTGTGCCATATTGTTTAATAGCAGAAAAACGGGTGGTCTAATTTTCATACAAATATACGTCTACATAAACTTAAATTTATTAGCATTCCGATTCAGAAGTACAAATGCAAAGCAACCCCTTAAGAGCCCTCATTGCAACATTTTAGAAAGTTACACCATCAAAACATACATACAATTTATTTTATTCGACATATAAAATTATAAAACAGTAGTTTCTTTCGCAACGATGACCTATCAAAACTGATCGAAACTATAAATTCCATTCAATCCACGATAAGCAAACGAGTATCGTCAGGACTCCAATTATCAGCGAATCGATTACACAAAGTTCTTCAACTAAAATTCTATACTAATCGCACATTGCAGCGAAAGCCCCCGACAACGACGCCGCGAGACTCGAGAGATTTTTCAGGCTGTCACCGAACAGACTGCGAAAACAAAAATGTTATCTGACCCTCGAACGTACACGTTTTCTTCCTCCTTTTTTCCTCCTCTCCACTCTCTCTCTCTCTCTCTCTCTCTCTCTTTCTCTTTTTGCTACCCGCCTTCCGCCCGGAGGAAAATATAAAACGGAGCTAAGTCCTGCCGGAGACGGAATGCCTAACTTTCTTGCGAAGCTACATTTTTTCATGCAGTTTTAGAGCGGTTTCTGCATTCGTATCACATATTTCCCTTCCCGCGATAAAAAGTCCGGCTGCGGGGGGGAGCTAAAAATTGACCGCAGATTCTTTGAATACATTATAATGGGCGTTTCGTGAAACGTTTACTGTATAACTTTATGAGAAAGAAACCTCGAAATGCAGCGAGTGTTTAAGTTTTAATGGTTTCCCAAGAGGATTTGAAAAAAAAAAACTGTAATATGTTGAAGTATCCAGATAAAAACGGACGGAAACGCTTATTAATACTTTACTGGAGTACGAGAGCATTGAAAATTGTACGACTGCCAAATATTTATTGCGGTATCGAAATTAATTAAAGTAATTTAAATGCATAGAACTTGAAAGATTACTTTTGACCGCTACTGTACTGCAAGTTAAAAGCATCTTAATGTCTATTACGTAAATGTCTTGTTTGATAATGGTTTGGTAATGTCGATAAATTTGTTTCTCATGCGCGATACGAGCTTTCGATTTAAGATATATAACACAATCTGTACAATATATATTCTACGTTTCTCCCAAATCGTCAAAACCCGTCAAGCACTCGGGGAAGCGTGAAAGAGAAAACTCGTCCAAAAATCATATCGGAAGCATCTGCCAAAATTTCAAGTCGATCGAGAAAGTTTGTACACATTACAAGGACGAAAATTAAGACACATCCCCGCGAACTCGGCGGTGAAAAGCGGCGTTCCAGCGCCGATCCGTCGGATCGCTCGGCTCTCATTTTTCCGCGCGCGGTGACTTTCCTGCGTGTGACACTGGGAACATTTTGCCCGAGGACGTTAATTAGCCGAGGCTTATTTCGTCGCTTGTCGCCCGGAGGAAGGGGGGGGGGAAGAGGGAGAGGATTTTCTAGTGAAAGGAAAATTGCAGGCCGCCGCCGTCGCGCGATGCGTCCTCCCCCGCTTGTCTTTCTTTTTCTGGGATGTCGGGTGTGTGTGTGTGTGTTTGGGGATCTGTGTGAAAAGTCGGGGATACGGTGGCGAGGATGAATTTTCCTTAAAAAGAGAGTCAGGCGGATTCAGAAATAAATCGAATGTATCCATGTTAGGGGATTTTTCACACATAATACGAAGACGCGAAGAAATGAAGAAGCGTAGGGTGAAAGAGAACGATCTAATATTTTATAAAATTAGTCCAATTATGTTTATTGTCAGTAGATAAAATAATATTCTATTTATTAACAATTCTTATTCGTTTGTTATTATAAATAATATATATAAGTAATAAATATAGACAATGAGAGCATTGTTTTGTAAACATGAAGCAATAGATCAATCTTTCTTAAACATTGATAATACCACTTTTAACCTCTCAAGTCACTGCTTTCATTAAATTTTTGCTTACTATTTAACTTGCAAAGTACATTGTGTTCGTTTCATCATTATAAACCAATGTATTTTTCATGAATTACGTTACTACTGCTTGGAATCTCTGCATAGAATTGGCTAGAATTGTACCACATTTGTTTCTATTCCCTATTTAATAATTAATATATAAGTTTATAACTGTAAAAAATGCTCTCCGATGAAGTAAGAAATGTGCCACTTCTATAATTGAATCGAAACTAAAATCTTCAGTTTGGAAAAATTGATGTCGATAAGGTAGAAATCAACAGGCTGGTAAATGCGATAGTTTTTTTATGAAAGCTAACAAACAGCAAAAGGTTCCGACGCGAGCTAAGAGAGTTTGATAAAAACTAGAACGCATTAGATACCATAAGGGAACTGCTAGCAGTACAAAAATACTAGGTCGTTGACTGATTAAAAAAGTTGTTCGTTAAGCCGGGAAATTGAGGTTAAAGTGCCAATTTCGCCATCTTTAACAATAGTTTAAAATCTATAAAGCAAGTAATAATTTACACAATCGGGTTAATTTCATAAAGACTGGGTTGCGATTATATTTCACGAATTATTAATAACTGAATCTTTAATATATTCCTTTGGATTTAAAAAATGAATTTAATAGAAAGTAATTGTGGAATATTATCCACTTCAAAGTGTTATTGCTAAATACCAAATATCGTTTCAAAAAATTCTTTTCAATTTATATCACTCTTTTATGACTCGGTATTAATAATAATTTATAAATAATAAATTAAAATATAATTCGTGGAAATATATTTCGGACTTCCACTAACACAAAGCAGTTCGTTTTAAAGTGTTTCAAAAGTCTCTACTCAAATACCTCGTATAAATTGATTATAGCAGACATAAAAATTTAATTCACAATATATTCGCATTAGGTCTTTAGCTTTCCCACAAGCGCAAAATAAGCTACGGTCCTGACTGCAGGATCTCCCCGCGAGTGCGCGTAATAAAAATTCCAGCCGAGGTATGTTGCGCTCGCGTAAAAATTATTTATTTTTCCAGAGCACTTTTTCTCGTCGGTGATAATAGTGATAGGCTTTTTCTAGCTCTGACTTTTGAGCTCGTTTATTAAGAAACATATCATTCAGTCCTAAGCGTTTCCATGTGTCGTTTCGAAAAAGTCAGCAAGGAGACTCGAGGCGTAAACGCGAAAAAGATGATTAGAACGGTAATGTTTTTTTTTCTGCATCCGACTCTGCAAAAAACGAAAAACTGCTTATCCTTAATCAAGATTCATCTGACTGATGTAATGCGAATGAAAAATTATAAATACCAAAATCTTGGATAAATCGTTAATTATGAACTGCAGCAAAATTAATAGTCATGAGTATACATATTCAGTTTTTGTACAGTAGTTTGAGGAACATAAAATATAGTAAATTACAAAACTACGAGCTTAAGAAATCTGTAAAAAATTAATTGTAGAAATTTTAATACATTTTCATTCTGCGCGGTATGAATAATTTATGTCGTAGTTTGCAGTCTCTTTGCTAAACTATGAAGCCTCTGACGACGAGATCTCAAATTTTGAATTTTAAAACAGTGTAACTCCAAAGCCGGGCATCAAATTATATGGTCCGTTATCAAATTCAAGTATGGAAATTCTCAAATAAAATGAATATTAATTGCACCGCTAAGAGGCAGTAAATTCTTTTTAACCTGCAGCATTAAAAAAAAAGTGTATCTACAATGCGCTTAAAATTTCGCAAAAACTTTTACAACATTAAACCACCTTCTCAGCTGCAATGCTCGACCGCAGAGCAGCAATACCATAACGATTCTCCCAAAGCCGGCGCTCCTTTTCCGAAGCCCCGGCCGAAAAGCGTCTCAACCATGAATCACCAAAGTGCATTTTTCACAGTCATCCAAACTTTTCAGACGCTCTGATTTACACGCCAGGCAACAATGACGAATTTTGCGCAAAAAAGTTGACTGCGCCGGCTGCAGTCTCTCTCTCTCTCTCTCTCCTCGCTCCTACACGCGCTTTATTGCAGCTCGACATTGTTAACTCGTGATTTATCGTGGCGCAGATAAGTAGCAGCGGCAGCAGCAGCGCCGGCCGCAAGCGTCTACAGTTTCGTTACGAAAGACCTTTTGTTTTCTCGGCGGCGGTGACCGAAGTTCATTTGTAATTGGAGCGAAGTTTCGAATTAAAGCTCTCGGCGAGTCTCTTCGCGCTGCGATCCGACATTGACCGGCCGCCGAAATGTATATTCCGACGAGGAGCGTCGCGACGCGCTCTCCGGGGCTAATCGAACCGCGCGACGTCGCGCTCGCCTCGTGCATGTGCGCGTCTCTTTCGCCCGGGTTTCGACGGGACGATCTCGTCTCGGGTCTCCGTGAATTAAGTCCCGAGCGAGATATCGGCTCGTAAAGTTGAGTAACTCTCGGCTCGAAGACAATTCCTATCTCGCCGGAAAAATCTACTTTTTGCTCTTGGCTCTTTTCTTTTCCAGTTTGCCGTTGGCCAGTGATCTGAATCCTTTGTTTTTCCCATTGTTGGAAAATCGTACTTTGGTTGAGGCACAATGGGACTAATAAGCGTTAAACTTGTACAAGTTTATTTGAGCCAATTCTGCTTGAAATGCTGCAGTTTCCATTAAAAAGAATGATATTGTATTTGTTGAATTATTTTTATACGGCAAAATGCTCGAAAGATGAGGTTACAAATATGCAGAAAAAGAGAACCGCACTACAAAATATCTCCGGAAAAAAAATTGAATTATTTATGATTGAATAAGTGTATACTAATAATATATGCAACCTAGACATTCTTTTACAAATTAATGTTTATTATTCAAATGATTCCAACAACCATTGGCATAAAAAACATCCGCTGGGCGGCAGTGTACTTTTCTCCTCGGCGTACAAATATATCCACACGAAAGCAGCTACTAACCATTTCAAAAATATAAACCGCCTGCGCTGCTCTCTTATCTGACCTGGGCGTCGGAAAGTAATTTTTTTTTAAATTCGTCTAGCCTCGCGGATTAATGCACGTACACGTCGTATTTCGCTAAAAGCGACGTTCCAGCAGATTTTGCGCATTATGCCGTATGATAATATTAAAGCACTTCGGTTTATCCTGCCGCAGAATCAAATTATGAGATTCGAGTATTTTCTAGGAATATTATCAATGAATTATTGTTATAAGTACAGTAATAATTCATTGAGGAGCCTCTTTTAATATATTTCAGATAATAAATGCAAAGGTGTACCTGTACTTCTTCATCTCCTCTTTCTACAAAGCCTTTGCATTTTGATGCATCTTAACATTTTTTTCATGTACACGTTGAAAGATAATCTCACCTTACAGAGGTATGTGCGGTTAGAAATATGCATGTATAAATATGTAAGACACCTCGCATTCTTAAAGATAAAATATGTAGATACAAATTAAAGTATATTTAATGATTTTATACTTATAAAGTAAGTGTTACAAATATGACTGCATCTTTATGCTTTGATCGATTCTTAAAATACTAAAAGCAACAAATACATGTAACCAAACTAAAAAAAAATTTCTCTAAAACCCACTTAAATCCTAATTACGAACGGAATTTTCTCAAAAACTCCGTTCCCAAAATTCGTTCCACAAAAAAAAAAGAAGAGGAGCGAATAATCCTCGAAAAGAAATTCCTCGAGTGGCCGACTCGATAGACCAGTCTGGCACTTAAAGCCAGACGAAGCATTAAACAGAGCAGCGGCCGGCTCGCAATCTCGGATGCTCCCCCGAAAAATCAGGACCGACTCGGCTTCGCGACCCCGAGAGCGGCCCCGCGTCCAATGGCGACGCGGGAGCCTCGTTCCGTCCCGTCCTGTCCGTCGATTTCTTGTCGGAACTGCCGGCGTTCGCGGTCGTCCGTCGCAGCCGCAATAATCGCAATCAGCCGTGACGCTACAGTGGCGTATCTCCTCTCGAGTCTTTTCCCCGTAGGCTGCTGCTGCTGCTGCCGCCCGTATTATGTTTAATAAAATTAGATCCCGTATCGCGTATCCCCCCCGCCCCTCTCTCTCTCTCTCTCTCTTCTCTCTCTCTAGCCCCCCGCGCGCTTTTTCCGCTGACAGGATGCGGAGAGAGCCTCCGTGAATTATACGAGGAAGGAAAAACAGGGCCTACGTGCAGGATGGGAAAATGATGCGGATGGATTATTTAGCCGGGCGATTTCGGATGGATTTTACTCGTGGAGGGGGTGGAATTTTCGTCGGGCTCGCGCGGCTGGCTTCGGTTTCGAGTTCTTGCGCAACTCAAATAGGTTGGGTTTCGTTCTCGAAGAAATGTTTCAAAAGTCAATTTAAAGGGGGGATTAACGGCTCTAAAGTTTGAAGTAAAGAGTAAGTCAAATATTCAGGTTTGTATTTCTTGAGATTCTTGATAGATGTATATTATTTGACGCAAGATTGTAAATTATTAAGCGGGGATTTCAAAATATCATGACGAATTTGCGCAACTCACTTGAAATACATCATTCTCGGTGAAGTATAATTAATCATTACTGTCCAAGGATTCTTATTTTTTTGTCTGTGTAAAACTTGGACGGTTAAAAATCATTTTGCTTATGAAATTTTTATGTTCTAAAATATTTTTGTCGCACAATAAAAACAATGAACGAGCACATTTTATATTTTCATTTTCTTATCATGATTAGGAAAATTACTGTCATTAGATTATAAATGTGAGAAAAATTTTAAAACTTAACTATCTGATAAACTGCTCTCGAAATTGCCCTCGTAATACACATTTAAACTGCCTTTTATTCGAAGATAAATTGCTTTAAAAAATGATGAAAGAATTACTTTATTGAAAATAAAACAGATTACCGTTATAAAATTTAATACAAAAATTCTTGAATCAAAAGCAGCGTTTGACGGTAATTTGCGAAAGGTACGAGTCATCCAGAATAATGCTGCTTAACGCAAACTCTGATTACTCACAAATTCTGACTCACAATCCCTGATTTATTTAAATATGAATAAGACTTTCAAACTTAAAGCAGATTTAAATGTCAAGATTTAACATTTTATCTTCATCTAACAGCTGTTTTATGCTTAACAAAGAATATTAAAACGTGTACAAATACCAGCGATTTCCCTCCATTTCTTCCAACACGTTCACTTCATGAAGCTCCTACAAATATACCAAACACGAACCGCGCATAATTCCGACGACAGCCCTTAAAATTTCGTACAAATTCTTCTTGGCCATTAAGCCCCGACGCCCCGCGCAAAGGGACGCGCGACCTTTCCTCGGCGAAATAAAAAAGAGTCCCGGGCGCTCGCGTCCTCCCTGCCCCTCGGCGGCGGGTGGCCGCTGCGCGAAAAACAAGAGACCTTTTTTTCCCCGGGGCCGCTGACGCCGCGGTAAATCATCGCCGCGTATCTCGCGACGAGGGGCGTTTTTAAAGCCCCCGCGTACGAGAGAGAGAGAGCGAATCTCGGCGCGCCTCGTTCGGGGGACGACACTTTATCGCGTGAAATTACAGCCGACTCCTCTCGCGCGCGTAGGAAGGAGTCCCGCGCCGCCTCGGCCGATCCGCGCTCCGGTCCGGCTCTGACCTCGAGAGGAAGCGCAGCCGATGATACCCGAGCGGCCTTCGCGCGCCGGGCCAAAAACCGTACGCTCCGGATTGCGTTCCCGGAGAGGACTTTCCCTTTTGTCCGGCGCCGACGACGGGGAGACAAAGGATCTTTTTCTCGGTCCCGATTTGGGTCGTTGCGTAAGAGCGCGCGGCTTTAACGAAAGTTTCGTATTATCGGGATTAGCCGTCCGTCTCCCGGCCGAAGGAGAGCATTAAATCTGCCCCCCTCGCGTGAATTTCGAGCGAAACGGAGGCATTTGATCGGGGGATACGCGAGTGCAGTAAGGGCGCGTGTACTATATCGGAATGAATAATTGCGCGAACGATGTACAGGGGGCGAAGAAAGGAGAGGATCGCTTCCGACGGGTGGAGAGTCGACTTTTTTTTCATCGCTCGCGGGAGTGACGAGACCAAATGAAATGCGATGTATATATATATACCGTTTCCGCCGCGCCGTTTATTCGGCTGTGAATCTCGTGGCGCTCGTCTTACACCCTTCCCCCCCGCTCCCCCGGGACGGTGTCAAGGTCGCATTGTCGGAATGAAATATGTCCGCGGAGCTAAAGAGTCGGGCACTCGTTATTCATGCGATGACCCCGCTTATGGGAGTAGGCGTGTATATTGAACGAAGGCGAGAGATATTTGGCGGTAAAATTTAATTGCCGGCGTGCTGATTGTAAAAATCGATTTTTCTTCGCGGCTAGTTTTGTTTATTACTTTTGCAATGCGCTTAATTAAAATATTTAACATTTTTATTGGAATTCATATTTTATAAAATGTCATATTTTTCTGTACAACTCGTGACGTACATCCAACGATTCGACAGATTCGCATTCAATAATTCCGATGCCTCGCGGCGCTCCATTCTCCATCATAATTATTTAAATGCATTCCCCTCGAAATCTCAAAGAGCGTTTCGACCGCAAAGCTCTCGACACTTCCGCCTCTCAAAATCCCGAACGATCCTCCCCGCGAATTCTTCAAAAAGTAAATAAGAAGAGGGAGAAAAAATGGGTCAGATCGCGAGGGCAGCTATTTAACGGCGGAATGCGAGGCTGGGAGCAGAAGGCAGACGACTCTGCGGTACTCGCGAGGAGGAAGGAAGAAAACGAAGTCACGAGTGCGGAGTCACGCGGCGGCGGCGGCTCGCTGGATTTCGCGATCGATTATCGTGCAATGTCGCAAGAGCTGCACCTATATAGGCAGGTTGCGGAAAGCGGATCCAGCTTTGTTTCGTCTATAAGGTTACCGGAGTCGGTTGCGAGCTCGAGATTTGGGAACGTTCCGAGTGAGATGTTACAGTTTTCAGTGTTTTAACAAACTTCTGACTTGAATCTTTTTTCTTTTTTTTTAAGTTTTGAAGGCCAAACAAGGCTAACAATTGCGTTTACGAAGCTAAACAAAGTATTAAAATAGCACGAGGAAATCGACGGCCCGCCGAGCTCTAATTAAAACGAGGAAAAAAGCTTCGAGAAACAGAGTTTCTAACAAACTTGGAAGCCCGAAACTTTGAAAATTCCGTTCCCTTATTATTCTTCCTCCCCCCGTTTCGCGGGCACAAAAGCCCAAGAAGGTACGCAGTTCGCTGGATGTTTAGCCGAACAAGCGAGCATTCATACCCGCCAGAGTTAGTTAAGAGCCGCAATTTGCATTATTAAGACGTTTCTTATTTCCTACACTGATTCTTTGTTCCTCCCGCGTTCTGCACGCGCCGGCTTATTTCCGCGGCGTTTAATCTGCTGTTCTAAACTCTCCCCCTGGCTTAGTGTATTACAAGAGCACTCTCTCTCTCTCCTCTCGCGGTGTAAACGCACCTTTACCGTCTCCTCGCCACGCTCAATTTCGCCTTGGCAAGCAGCCGCCGCCGCCGCCGACTCCTCCTCCTTTTTGCGATATATTTTAAAATTGCAGGAGGATCCCGCGCGGTTTCTTTTTTTTCTTACACTCCGCGAGTATTATCTGATATTGCGCGACGGCGGCTGCGGCGGCGACGGCCGAGGAAGTGGTTTTTCCCGCTCGTCGATTTCGTTTTTTTCACTTTCTCGCCGGATGAGAAAGCCGAATGTAAATGCATTGCTGCCTCGGCCTGAGCAGCAGCTTTTTCGATTAAACCACTGTCATTGACGGGCGGAGTCTCGTGGAAAAAGAACCGAGAGAGAATCGATCCCGGGCGATCCGCGGGGGAGCCTCGCGCGCGCGGAGGCCGCGCAAAAGTCGCGAAATTAATTATAAAAGTCCGAGACGGAAAAAGAGAGGAAGACACTCTCCGCGGCGCTGACCGCGCCGGCAAGGAAACTCTCCGCCTCGTTCCCCCGTCCGCTTTTTTTTCCCCGTGCTCCCTCTCCGACGTACGTAACGACGTTTAAAAATTTACGCGGCGGCATTGAAACACCGATCGCTCACGTAGGGAGTCAGAGTCTCCGTCTACCTTTGTTGCCTACATCGCTTTACGCGCTCCCGAGTCGAGCGCGGAAATAATCGCCCCGTACAGATGCCAGGCGTTACATAAACGAGCGCGATGAATAAGTTGGGTGTCGGAGGGTAATGCCGAGGCTCTTACCGCTGATATATATATATACAAACGCGTCGCGGCAGCTCGGCGGGAGAGGGAGAACTTTTGCCGAGTTATGAATCGTCGGAAGCTTGTCTTCTTTCGCTGATAGGGATCTATGCGCTTGCGAAAGTTAGTTTTTCGATTCTGGAAATATGGCCGGATGGAAATTTACGCGCGCAATTTATCGTTGATGCACGAGGTGGAGTGATATTCTTTTTTACGTCTCTATTATTTTATTTCAATCGAAGCTTTACAAGTGAATCATTCGAGCTTCCTGAGTCACGAATTCTTGTAAGAAGACAAGTCCTTTTCGAGAATCGCTCGCCTCTGGTTAAAAAATTTACGGGTTTATAATGCGTAATTATTGGAATGATCTATCAACGTAAGATGATTCTACTTAATTAAAAACAGATGTTTCAATCGAAGCAGGTCGCCGACAAGCTTTAGATCAATTCGGAGCTGGTAGTCAATTCAAGCAGCGATTATTGAGACACACGAGGAGAAAGTGACAATGGATGGGATTGGACAATAGATTTATTGTATTGCGCGAGGATCACCTATGACACTAAAATAATTACTCGGCCGTCAACGGAAAACGCCAAGTGTACAAAAATTATAAAGCAAGTGCTCGCAACGGCAGTGTCAATATTGCTCAGTCGTTAAGCAGCAAGACTTTACTTTCAATTTATTTTCCGCGTCCAGCTTTCGATCCTTCCGCGAACTCAAATCAATCTACTCCCCATCGGGTTGAAAAGAAAACCTCTCCGCAATAGCCTCCGACGTCTTCCTTCTCTCTTCCAATTCTCATTACGAGCGGCATTACGCCTCGGGTATATCACTCTCTCTCTCTCTCTCTCTCTCTCTCTCGCCGGCGAGAGCAATTATTACGCCGCAGCCTTCGTATATACATTTCGTCCTAGTGTGCAAGGTGTTGCAGCGCCGATGAAAACGAGAGCCCCGCCGAGAGAGAGAGAGAGAGATAGTTTACGAGGCACAATCGCGCTCAGCTGGTTAATAGCCTCGCGCAGAAACCGGCACCGATATTTACATTAGCCGCGATTGCGCCACGGTGAGAGGCGCGAATCGGGAACGTCGCGCGCGGAGACCTGGGAAAAAGGCGACGGGGGTCGCGGGGGACGTCCACCGACGGAGCGGCCGTCTCGGGGCGATGATGCATCGGTTGGGAAACGCGGGATGATTTTCGCGCCGGGCTGATTTCAATTTTCGAGCGGAGGCTCGCGGAATGGAAGCTATTCGCGCGCGGCGGAGGAGGACGACAGGCGATCTCATCGTTTTCGTTATTTATATCAGTGTACTCGCGAGAGCTAAGTTTGGCCGTCAAGTTGAATATGAATTGTGCGATCGCTGCTACTCCCCTGGTAGAAATCTTACGTAGTTTTTGACTAATGAATAGCCAGAAATGCGATTTCTGGTTTAGTTTTAACTAGTCG
>JAWWEM010043425.1:0-13146 GCA_035582935.1 Ormyrus thymus
ATTTTTCAGGATAGTGCAAGTTTGTCCTTCGATTACGATAGAGTATACTAATTTTTAATGAGATATTTTTCTAAGTGCAGCAATTACTTCAGCCGAAACCCAGCCAGGCGAAAATCCAATGCAGTCCCGAAAGTTAAATCGCAAATTTGCGCGAAAAGTGAGCCGCTGGCAGCTCTCCCTCCAGGCCTTAATCGCTACTTGCCGCCGCGTAAACGGAGGGGACAACTCGAGCTTTCCCAGGCAAGTAGCAGCGGCCGAGTCTGCGGACGATAAATATCAGTCCCCGGCCTGCCGCGCACTCTATACATACACGCGAAATTAGCGAGCGCGTTGTCTCGGCAGATAAGGCGAGAGTGCCTCGCTTCCTATACGTACAGGCGGCGGCGGCGTCTTCTCTCGCGCGGCGAGAGCGTTTTTTTTTTCCCCGGGGACAATAACGTCGGCCGATGATTGCGAGGAGATCGCCGGGGATTAGAGCCCGTAAGCGCGGACGTTTATCGGCCTTTGTTTATGAAAATTGCCCCTTATCAAGCCCCTTCGGCACGTTCAATTGCGTTTACGGCCGGGACGCGGGCTGTGCCTTCTGCCGAGAGAGCTTTGCTGATAAGTCAGGGAGAGATTAGAGGGGAGGGATATGCTTGGAAATCGTTGCGAGAATTCATTATGAATTGTTTAACGGTAATATTTTATTCTAAGTTATGTGCATTTTAGAGAGGACACGGAGTCCGGATAATCGGCTTTGATTTACGCCTTAGATTTTCATGATGCAAAATTAGCGCAACTAATTACTATGGAAGCCGATTAGTCTGTGCATAAAATTGAATTATATCCAGGCTATCAGTTTTATTACACACTCGGCATTAAGGCGGCGAGGCCCCTTAATTCATTCAGAGCCCATTTTAAAATCTGCGCAGCCACTCCTCCCGAGGACCTCTCGTTACGCCGCTTCATTTAACTTCATTCCGCGCGAGATCACACCGAATCAAGCTCTCCTCGCAGCCGCACAACAGCGAGCACCGGCGCAAGTTTTTTCCGCGCAAACCCAGGCCAATAATGCCCTCGAAAACTCGAATATTCATTACGTCATAATCCCTGACGATCTCGTAAAGCGGCGCCGCTCGGGAAAGAAGGAGGAACTTTGCGGGAGGGACATTAAAGCAGCGGTTCGACTCGGCGGGCGCGTGCGAAAGCTCCCCCTTCTCGCGGCCGATCGACGGCCGCATTTTCCTCGGGATACTTTTGCCGCCGCCGCAATTATTCCGGACGTAAACGACCGGGGGCATCCCTGTAATTTTCGTCGCCGCACGACCTTATGCACTTGCAGCAACGTCCGCTGCCGGGGAGGGACACGCGTGTGCGTCATCGCGTCGGCCGCTGCAGCTCTCCGCACGAGGGCTTTTCGCCGAGGGTTTCAGGACTGAGCAAGAGGCGGAATTGCCAGCGAAATGTTAGGGCTCGCTGCCTGGGATTATTCTTAGGAGCATTGGCAAAACGTGCTTTTCTCGCGTTTATTAGCTGCTTCATTTGGCGGATAGTACCTGGGATTTTGTTATATGCTGTTAATTTATATTTTACCTGCGCAGTCTGCTATATTTATTAAAAAAAAAACATGTATCTAATGCACTTTTTGCAAGAGGTTCCCGCAGAAAAACAGCCCCATTAAAGATTTATAAGCCGTTTATAAATACATCAGGGCATATTTAATGCTCTTCCCAGCGGCAAAAATGAATCGCGCGTAAAATACCGGGCGGTAACTCGTGGTATGCCAAGACACACCGGTCATTGTGGCCCGCTGCGCCCTTTTATTTTCCCCGACTCTCTCCTCGGCCGCTTCTTTCCCGCAGCGAAATCTTAAATATCGCAGCCGCCGAGTATCGCGTCGTCGCGGGAGAGCAGAGTGCGAGGGGGGAAAGAGAGAGAGGGAGAGAGAGGGAGGCTCAAAAGTCCGCTATTTATCGCTTCGATATGGTAATGGTGGACTCGGCAATTACGCGTCGCGGCCGCCACGATAAAGACAGCCGCGCGCAAAGTTATTACCGAAATACGCCGAGGGAGAGAGTCGCGTATAATTTCGACGCGAAAGGGAAGCCATTCAAGTCGGAAAGTCGGGGAGTAAGTTAGAGTCAGCCGACGGAGAGAGTTAGCGGACGACTTTGTGTACGTTTACGTGCGGCGAAAGGAGCGTTAATTAGCCGCGCGCTACGATTGCTGATAAGCGCTGTTTTATCACCCCGATTCGATGAGCCGCACGCAGCTTTTACCTTACTTCGGGAAAACCCATCGCGCTCCCAAGAAGGAGCATTCCCGCTCGATTATTAATAGGCCGATAACAATGAGTTGCCGGCGCCGCCTGGCCAAGGCATAGAAATAGCCACTCCCGGAGAATCAATACCCGCGGCGACGTTAAGGAGCCTCCGCTCGATCACGCGAGCCACTCGAGCGCTCGGGACTGCTCGAGCGTCCCGGGGAGATTAAACAGTCTTCAGTCGGCTTCTCTTATCCGAGCCGATCGACGCAGCCTCCCCCCCCCCGAGCATTCGAAACATCATCAATCTCGCTCCACACGTGCGCGAAAGAAGCCGGCCCGCTCTCCCTCTCTCGCTTTCATTAATTATACGCAGCACCTTTCACCTTCGGCTAATAATTTTTCCGAAGAAGCGGCTCTACCACCTACCGCGCGCCGTAATTGTTCGGAAGGGTTGCTTATAGCGAGTCACGCTCTCCTTTCCGGATAATCAATATTGCACTTCCGAAATTAACGTCGAGGGCTCGCGCGCGCGCGCACACACACACACACAGACAGGCGCATGCACGAGGCCTAGAAGAAGAAGGCGGCGAGTGGGAGGGAGATAATGACCAAGCGTTAGTCATTACGTTCATTAACGACGCGCCGCGACCCTCTCTCTCTCTCTCTCTCTGTCTCGCTCTTGGTATGGGCGGCTGATACGGCGCGGTTTTTACGATGATTTATTAGAAGCTGAAATTAATTTCGACGCGCTTATAAGCGAGAGAGGCTGCTTGCTTTCGCTGGAATTATGCATGCGAAATGGCCGCCTAGCGATTTCATAAATTCGTGTTGGACAAAACGACGTACAAGAGAACATTAGCACGTCCGATCGCCTGGGTACAATAATTATTTTTCTAGCCGGAGATTTATTGCCGTCGTGTTTTAGAGCCGTTGGATCCTTCTGCGAACCTGCGCGAAATGCCATTCTCTCGGTTTTCTTTTTTAACGATGCAAGTTTATTGGGAAAAAGAGAAATTTATTTATTTAACTACATGCTTTTGCAGAAACGGGTGATGCATTAATTACGATGCAAATAAGTGCTTGGTTCCGAGTAAAAGTCACGTACGTGCATTACAACTGCTTTAATAATTTAAGCGTCGATGCTTATGAAAAAGTCATAGAAATAAAACCGATCCCTCTCTCATTCTACAACTGAAAACAGAGCATATAATAGATGTAATTTTTGCAATATTAAAAATTAAAGCGATACGCAACCGCAAAATTTTTCATAAAACACAGTTTTAATTGTGCAACGAAAAAAAGAGCTATTTTCATTACTTCAGCACTGCTGTTGCCCGGCGAGCTGAAAAATAATCCAGTTTCGAATCCAGCCCCTTAAAAAACGACGCGCAAATACGAGCCAGTTAACCAAGCATTCGCCGCCGTCATCGATGATTAAATAACCGCACGCACGCCCGTTTCAGCTTCCCGCTTTGCGGCGCGGAAAGCCCGCCGCGTCGGCGTCGAAAAAAGAGCGCGCGGCGCAGAGAAACAGCGGAGGAAACTCAGAAAAGCAATCTGGCCCTGGCAAATCAAACGCGACCGTGTCGCATACCGGGGGAATCCCTTCCGGGGGGGAAAAAAGCGACGCGCGAGCTTTTCGTGCTCCGGCTGTTGTTGATGTACGTCCCGCGCCGGTACACAAACGATAATTACCCCGCGCGCCGAGTTATTATACGAGACATCGTGAAAAAAGAGCACGCTCCGGGGGTCGGAGAGCGCGTCTCTCGCGCTGGGAAAATCGCGGACCTCGCCGGACAATGAGCCGTCCGTCGCCGTAACGAGGACCGGCGGTAATTGGGCCGCGTCCGACTTTGCCCCGCAGTTGTTGCTTCGCCTTTTTCGCGTTCGAGTTCTGATTGATAGATTTTGTTTTGATTAACGAGTCCGATCGCAGAGCAAATTTATATACGCGCGCCCGGCGCAATCATTTTTATCTCCGCGTATTTTGGCTCCGCGCCCCGCTTTCGATTTTTATCTTTTAATTAAATGCGGGAATAAAGCTTTTTAATAAACACGCGTCGATGGTAAATAAAGAATTTATATCGGAATGAAAATCGGACAGGTTTCGAAAACTTTCAATTGGAGTCGCTCGTGGGGGAGGTATTAAGAGTGTGCGGAGCGATCGTAAAATGATGGAAAATGATTTTCATTAGCGTCGATTACGGACTGTTAAATATGGTAGAGGAACGCCGGCTTTTGTAAAGGCTCGAGGACAATAGTTGTTACGGCCCTGGCATAAAGAGGATTACGGGCGGCGTTACGTTCGATTTATTTGCGGTTATCCGAAGTGGCGTACGTTGTTGATCGAGATGATTGCCTCCCCTTTAAGCGAATGCGCACTTTAAGCATTTAAAATATATCATTGCAAATTCATTAAATGTTAACAAGCAGGTAACGGCAATTCAGCTCGAATTAAAAGTGTAGAAATGCGAGCAGCGTGAAATTTGCTTAATTTTGTCGTATAAAGAGACCAGGGATTTCTCCGAAATCATCGGGCTAACGAAGAGTTTATTTGCGCAAAAAGCGGCAGCTTATTCTCGAGAAAAGCATCATCGACAGCTGCCGGAGACGGAAGGAAAAAGGACGGACGATCCATTAGGAAGAAATTAAAGCGTCATAATGCTTCTGGCGATCCGGTCGAAAAAAAAGCGCGGGAAGAATGCCTTCCCGATAAATGAATCCCCCTCGAGCCGGCAATCCAAACAAGCGGAACGGAGGCGAACAATGAAAGCCATCCCGGGCGAAGAAAACCGCCGCCGCAGAGCAGAAAAGACAACGGCGAAAGCCGGAGTTGCTAATGGAGGAAAAACAGAGAGAGAGGGAGAGAGAGAGAGAGGCCCGGAACAAACAAGCGAGCCGTTCAGCGTCTCGAGACGACGAATTCTCGCGGGGAAACTCCGCCGAGAGGTGCCTAAGACAATCGGCCGAATTGCTTCGCCGAGGGATAACGATCTCTCGAGCCGCCCCCCCCCCCCTCCGATACACGCAGTCGTGCAGCGTGCCGCGGTAAACCGATTACGAGCTCTTTATTCGGAAGTGATTGCCAGCTGGAGAGTAATCGCTCCCTGATAGCTGCGACTTGATTTTTTGCCGACGCCTCGGGACTGCGCTATTTCGATTTATTACCGCGAGGGAGCCTTGATTGCGAGGCTGATCCTTCCAGGGAGCTTTGCGATTTCATTTCGCTTAAACGCTTCAAATTGCGCTCCTGCTTTTTCGTCGCGTAAACTTCACTTTGCGGCTGCTTCGGCCGTAATCGAGTCCTGCTCTAAATCAGCGGTAACGTTCTTTTTTAACGATTTAGATTGTCAATTAGTATCTTTTATTTATTTCCGACTTGGTATTGAAAAAATTGAATGTAAGCTTCAGTGTGAAAGGTAAATTCAGGCCTTTCCCACGGAATACATCGCCTTTCTTTCCCGCTCGACGATGTTCCTCAAATCCTCTCCCTGTGCACTAAATTAATTGCTTATTACGTTACAGCCTCAAAATAATTTTCAACTCCGAAACGTTAGGTTTCACGAACCGCTGCCTATTCACAAGACTTTAGCTGCCTTAGGAGCAAACTTACACTCTCAATCATACCGTGCTCCGCCTTTGTGCCCGAATTCTAAACCCGGCGCGCGGCTCCCGTTCCATTGTCCGCTCGTCAAAATGAATCATCCCGTTATTACACCGTTAATTAATTAACGACGCACCTCCCTCGCGGCAGTTTTAAGAAGAACTATCGAGCCCCGTATCGAATGACGGGCGTCGACGCGGGGCTCGTTCGGTCTCGAAAAATCGACAGGCGCCTTATCGCAGCTCGGCGATCGAGGGGGGAAATCACCCCAGCCACGCGACGAGGCTGCCGCAGCCGACGACGCCGGGCCATACAGAAGATGTCATTCGCACCGTTCCTCGTTATTACTTTAAGCGTTCGGCGCGCAGGCAGCCGCTCTCCATCAGCCTGTAGGGCCTACCAAACGCTCGGGATCGATTATTCGAGGGACTATCACCTCTCTCTCTCTCTCTCCTTCGTAAGCGCGATGCGGTGTTTCACGGAGGGTTCGGGAATAAAAGCCAGACGCCCCCCCCCACTCGTTTGTTTACGCGTAAATACGCAAGCAGACGCGCACGCAGAGGATAAAATTCGAGCCTCTTCTTTGCCGGCATCCGGGCTCTCTCTATCTGCCTTTTTCTCTCTCGCTCTCGCTCTCTTCTCGCGTCTGGCCGAGGCTCTATCCGGGCTCGTTTGCCGGCGCGCCTACGGATACAGCGTCACAAAAGAGCCGAGGGGCGGCCGCCACGTGAAATCCTCGATATTGTTGATCCGCGCCATCAGGATGTTTGACAGCGCGCCCCGGAGCTGGAGGAGTCTTGGAGTGGCGCGGGAGAGAGGATCAAGTGACAGGGGGAGATTCGGAGATGACGCCAGCAGTTTTAGAGGACTCTTGGATCCGAGAATTTTTTAACCTCTCCGAGGCTTGCCGAGGCCGTCTACGCCGCTGCCTCGTGTCAATAGTCCAAAGCGGAAGGTTGTTTTTACGGGCCTCCCACCTTGTAAGGCGATAAAGAGGCGCCGAAGGGTGCTTGCTTTGCGAGTTTCATAATTTGTGAGTCAATAATGTTGGGAGAGAGCTGCGCGCGCTCGAGGAGGCTCGTCTTGGGCTGGGAAGGACTGCTTACAATTGTAAATGAACGTTTGCCAAATGCGTCATCTAATTCGGAGTATTGGCGGAGATGATATTTGCCGGGATGATAATTTTATTCCCTTGTTACATTGCTTTCTGAGTCACGGACAGTTTTCTTTTATGATACTCGGGGCACGATATATCACGAGGGCTGCACAGTCAATGCGTTAAGGGAAACAATAAGTGCAGCTATAGAGCATCTTTATAGCAATTTGATGATTCTGCTAACAATGTGGCATCGTAGATTTACATAGTTTTTCAAACGAGCGGAGTTGCGACGCTTTGGCTGCGTAATATAGACAAGTTTGTTTCTTAATCAATCGGCGAACGCAATAAAGGGGGTCTCTTTGTCGTTTCTTGAAATATAAATTGCTGACAATGCAAGAAAATAATTAAAGAAATTCGCAAAAAAGAGATTCCTGTATTACATTCCGCGCTGAGAAGGACAATGGATAAAGCAATTCGTTCCTTTTATGTCCCGAGACTCCTCTCCTGATAAAAACTCAAAAATTCTTTCCTCCCGTCTCTGCATTATCACCCTCGAGTGCTTCAAAGCCATCTCCAATTTACAAGCAAATAAAATAGCGCGCATCGCTCAGGCTTTAATAAACTAAAGGGGCGAAATTTCTTTTTAAAAAACGAATTTTCAATACTTCGTTATGCGGAAAAAGCGGGACTAACAAGTCGAGAGAGGGAAAAAGCGAGATACGGCGTCGGGACGCGTCAAAAGTAAAAACAAAAGCCGGCCGAGGAACGAAGTAAAGGAGCGAAGAAACCAGAGGAGACGTAATCCCAGACACGCTTCTTCAAGGCTCTTGAAACAGGAGCTTGCGCCTCACCCGCGGCAATTCGTTTCTCTCTCTCTCTCTCTCTCTCTCTCTTCCCACTCGTGCGAGGCCCTTCGGTCTATCACTTTCATGCTTCTGCGAAGACAAGGCGCACACCAAGGCCCGGGTAGTCGTCGACGTGGGAACGAGTCAGGCAGAAGCGCGAGATCCTGTTTGATTAGTTTTCGAAAACGCTCGACGCGGCCTTAATTATCGTGATTCCTTGAAAAAGGATCGGCCGGATTTAGTTCGGGTTTTAGGGGGCTGAGTGCCGCTTTTAAGTTCGCGTATATTTTGATTAATACGTTTTCGCGGCAGCGCGCCGGGGCTTCCGAGGGATGAAAAGTGCTTTGCTTAAAAGGCTTTCACTCTATTTGCCGCCGTTTGTCGACAGCTTTAAGACGCATTGCTCGTATTTAATAAATTCCCCCAAGAGATATAAATGCAATTTAAGCTGTTATTTTGGAATTGCGACCACCATCGGTCACGTTTAGTTTTGCATAATTTCTTAAGCGAAATTGTCATTTCAAAAGGTTCAAACTCCATCAAGAATAAGCTCTCCTTAAAAGATCTCTTCCAAATAAAGCCGGAAACAAGAGCCGATCCTCCGAAAAGCAATTCCGCGATCGCTTCCGCAGGCCCTCCTCAAAGCCGCAACGTTTGCTCTGGCTCTCACAGGCCGATCGTCGCAAGAAGGGCGCCACTGCTCATCACGCACGCGCGCTTAATCGAGGGAAGGTGGACGGCGGCGCGCGTCGGCGACTGTCCGGCCGCGCTTTTCCCTCGCTCCGGCGGTTATCGGCAAACGAAGGAGGGCAAATACGGGACAATGTATGCGCGCGCGCGCCGATCGGCCGATATGGGGACGGGGGAATGGGTTTTCGGCCCGGCGAACCCTGATGTATGGCCCTGCGTGCGGTTACGCCGAGGATCGCGCGCCCCGCCGCCGGGATTAACTTTTGATGACGAATAATGTTGAAGGCCGGGGGAGCGTCGGTGTCATCCCGCGGCCGCTGCAAATGGGAAGCGGCGCCGAGGGGCGACGCCCTGCAGGAACTACGGCCAATCTAGTGATTTTAAGTTTCTTGCTATCGCTGCCGGATCGCTGCTTTTTGGGGCGAAGCTAGAACTGAATTTAATTAGCTCTCGGGGCGTCCGAGTTTTCGAATTTCGGACCGTTTTTCGGGAGTTCTTCGTACTGATTTTAGGCGATTAAAATGCAAGCAAAAGTAGCTTTTGTCAAACGAAGCCGTGTCTCGTGCAGTCCCATAGAAAAAGCCTTTCGACGCCGTCTGCTTTAATTGAACATTAAAGTTGAATTACTCGAGCGGCTTTAATAACGAGAAGACAAGAGATAAAGGCAAGCGACGTCGATGACGTAACAGCGTAAAACATTCAGGCAGCATTTACGACGCCAGCGGGATGATAAACAATCTTCTCCTTACAAACCGCCGTAAAATCTCGATTAATTCCGAAGGGCCTCTCGTCTCTTTTGGCCGACGAGCCGGGAGCCGAATTCCCCTCACGCTTGACAATCCGGCGTTTATAACGGGCCAATATAGACTGCGCCGATTATGTGCTCAGACTCCGGGCTCGTCGGAGGACTCGACTGCAGCGCGATCCCTTCGGGCGGATACATGCGGCGAGAGAGTTTTCCGATAGACAGCCACCGCGGGGTCATTTGCCGAGAGGTGACGGCCCATGTAAGTGGGGCCCCCGCATTGATTGCGCCTTATCTCTTCCGCAGCTTGATGCACGGCGGCGAGGCTTGCTCATAATTTCCTCGCCAGACTGATGGATATAGGGGCGCGGCCCCGGCTTTCCCTTTCGACTCTCGCTGATTTCTACAGATTTTGCGCCGAGCGCGCCTCTTTTTACGTCTGCTGGCGACGATTCCGGTAAAAGCGAGAGTGCTGCACTTTCGACTCAAGTTTTCTTCGCAGATTTTTTTGCTGAATTTTGTTGAATAATTTTCTAGTATTTCATTTATTTCGCAGATTCACTTAAGTTTTTAAAAGCTATGCAAAGTTCTCTACTCACAGTGCAGCTTCAAGTGCTTTACCAATAAGAATCACGTAAACTTGGCTTACCTGAAACATAAGAAAGGTTTATTACTCATCTTTCGAAGCAAAGTTGTACAAACTTATACATTAATCTCGCAGGACGCAGAGTGTGTCGCGGCAATGAAATAAAATTCCCGCCATCGTAAAACAGTGGCGACAACCTGTCACGAAATTCCACCTCAGGCGTCCCCTCGCGTCAAGCAGAAGCCGTCGCATCCCCGCGTCCGCGCGGAGAAAAAGCTCTCTCCTCCTCCGGCCGTATATAAAAAGAGCCGGCGCACTCGAATCTCGGAGCTCTCGGCGCTGCCAAATTCGACCCCCTCCTTTCGAGTCCCTTCGGTAAACACTGCTTTATTTCCTGGCCGCTCCTGGCAAGAAAAGGGCAGAGCGACGGACGGAGGCGGTTTATCGTGCCGCGGAGCCGCGGCACTTGTCGCGCTCCGGAATCTCCGGACGACGAGAGCGCGTCCGCGCCGAAATTTACGAGCGAGCGCGGCTCTGCCCCCGGGGCTTTATGTACGATCGACGCGAGAGCCGTGAGCTTTACGAGCTATGAAGCGCCGTTAAAAAGCCCCGGGCTCCGACGAGCCGCCGCGGGATAAAGCACGGAAAGAGAGCAGCCGCCGCCGCCGGACAGTGCGAACTTTATTTAAAGTGCACCGATGGACGTGGGGCCTGAGACGGATGGGATTTCTCAGCCTTTCAGGGCTCCGGGGAGAGTGAGAAGTCAAACTTTTGCTCCTCGCGGAGTTTCTTTTTCGCCAAAATTTAGTCGGGTCTCGTTTTTATCAGAGGAAATTTTGTACGTGTTGTTTTGTAAAATAAAATACAAGGTTTTAGATTTTTGCTTTTCGTTTCATCCGAAAGCAAGAAAGAAAACATTTCAACTTCCATTCAAATGCACACAAAGTAAGTAGAAGCTTCTTGATAATCCGCTAAAAGCAAATTTACGAGAAACTCAATACTCGAAAAACGAGTCGCTAAAAAATTTAAACGCGCTCCCGCCGTAAATTAAAAGAATATTCGATTTTTATTGTCTTTTGCACTTTTTAAAAGCACTCGCTGAAGCTTGTTATTCATGCCGGGGACAACGCTGCATCCGATATTTTTCGTATATTTTGATGCAGAGCCGTCGCTCCATAAATCCGCGGACATTAACATACAAAGTCTCTCCCGGCCTAAAAAGAGCCGCGGCCCGAAAAAATGCGGAACGAGCGTGAAATATACCGCGCTCGCCACGTGGGCGTATGAAATTGTCAAGTGGTTTTCCGGCCGGCTCGCGGCGGCGACCGCGGAATAAGACGTGTTTCGGCGCGCACAAGTTGATCTGCCAGTTTTTATGACCCGCGTTTAAGAGCACTTAACGGCCGCGTTAAAAATAAGTATTTACCGCGTATAAATTTCTTATAAGCACCTTAACATCTACCTTGTACAATAAATGCTGGAATGCGCCTTTTGGAAAATCTACAGTGCCTCTTGCCTGAAAATTCCGCGTTATAAAACAATTAGGCGTAATACTCGGCGCGCGGATAAAAGGAGAAGCGCTGCGCTGCAAACCGGTTCGAGTTATGCGCAAAAATTCGAAACTTTCTAAGCCCGACGCTCGCCTCTTTAGCTTTCAGTTTCAAAGGATTACCGGGCAATAAAAATAGCATTAGCTTTCCTACAGCTCTAAACTAATTGCGCGCAACTCTTTCGTACGTACAAATCTCTAAGGCTAAAAGGTTAAATCCTATTAGGTCTGCACACAAACTTACATGAACTGTGATTCGAATACATCGGAGATAATACGGATTTACATGAAGGCAGTTATTCGAGGCGTTATAATTGGATTACAGCCCCCCCGGCGACTTTACGCCGAGGCTGCTGCCACCGCCTCAAAGCGCGACGGATGCAGCACTATACTTAAGGTCGCCGAGTGCGCGAATTTCGTTTGGTCGTGAGGTCGGCAGAAGGCCGCGCGGCTGCGCAACGCCAAAAATTGCCTCACACTTCCCGCTGGACTTGTCGATTTTCCGCTCCGGCTGAGATTGCTCATCCCCGCGGAATTATTTTAATCGACGCTCCAACTTTTTGCTGTCGTCCATATTTTCCAGGAGAGATTTCATTGAAGAATGCGGAGCCTCCGCTCGATTGAGCAAACAAAGCATCTCGAGTCCGCTCGGCCAGAACAATTACTCGAACAATCCTCGACTCATAATCTCGCGGCTTATCTAAATCCGCATTCCCCCGGCTTGAAAAAGGTTAGCCCCCGAGGAGAAAGAGAGGGAGAGCGAAAAACCGATCGGATCGATAGTATCGGCGCGCGAATATCCACGGTGTGCAGTCGCTAATCTGTCGCGGCTGCGTCAGCGCACTAAGAGCTACTTAGCGTCGATTATGCTTCTCCGGCGGTCTTCGCTTTGACGCCAAGGCGAAATAACCGCTCGGTCCATTAGGCCACCGTCGCCGCGCGAATTTTCGGTCCGCGCCTAAGTACAAAAGACGCTGCTGCCACCGAGGAGAGCCGGATTATTTATCGGCGCGGGAATCGCGAAAAAGGAGGCGCACGAGGAGGAGCCGAGCGAAGATGGAGATTAAGTCGCTCCAGCGAAGACGGAGCTCCGCTGATGCTCGAGGCGTTCGGGCGCTCGTCGGACCTCGCGGTGACAGTGATTTCAAATTTAGGAGAGGGGACTCGATGCTTTCGCCAAGGGACGCGGAGGAAACTTCGTTTTTAACGGCCGGTTTTAAATGCTTTAAGCAACATTAACAATAAATGGCGAAAACGGATTTACTTGTAAAGAATACAAAGTTAAAATATCTTTATTAAATTTCAGCGGAGATGAAAGCTTTTAAAGTAGCTCCGTAATAAACTTTATTTTATCATGAAAGCGAAAGATACCCGCACTCTTAAATACATCAAAGAGCCACCTTATACTCGATTTAGCCTCCTACAAAGAGTAGCTTATCGAGTTCCAGCTCCCTGCGCCCCGATCGATACGCCTTTGCATTTATTGAAAATAGATTTGGATAATAAGAGAAAATGAAAGTGCAAGGTGGCGAGCGAGCTCGCTCGGAAAATGAAAGCGAAAAGCCGTGCTTTCCTGCGCGACGCGCCGCTCGCAGCCGCCGCCTGGCAAAAGCCCTCATTGTCGCGAGACTTTCTTTATGCCGGCTATAAAAAGGACCTCTTCATTTCCGATCTCGTCGGGGAGTAAACGCCGGGCGGCGAACGCTTCGGGAATTAGAAATTGATACTCGGCCGCGAGTCGCTTTCAATGGGGGGGGGGGGAAGCGACAGCTTTCGCCGT
>JAWWEM010043435.1:0-13145 GCA_035582935.1 Ormyrus thymus
CTTTGCTATTTAAATTTAAATCACTTCGCGCTGTTGTCCTTGCGCATTGGCATTGTAGAAATGAACTTTGAATGTCGGAACGAGAACCGAACCGAGTCAAATAATTTAGGGACCCTAGGCGCAATTTTTCAAGCGGCATCGCTGGCAAGCTCCGTCACTCGTCTCAACTCTTTTCTTCGTCCGAAGTACATTTTCCCCCGTGATCACACCAAACGCTATTATCGATCAGATGCATTTAAAAATTTCAACGGTATGTTCGTGACGTAATATTGACGGTAACATTGTGGATCGCCCCGGAGTTTTGCCAACAACGCGTGGCGTCTTACACGTCGCTCTCAATCGCGAAAAAACAAAAGCTCAAGAGACTGTTTCTTCGCTCGCGAACAAAGGCTCCCTCCCTTTTTGCACCAACACCACCGCTATCGGGCAATGTAAGCTCCCGGGGGTCCGCAACCTGTTAGAATGAATGATTGCGGGTAGTACAGGAAACATAATAATCAACACGACTCGTGTTAACAACACTCAGCTTTATTATGCGACATGTCCCGACACGAGATACGACGTGACCCGCCAAGAGTTAATAATTGACAGCTTTATTTTAAAAGTAACTCCTTTACGCTTCATCCGATGGCGTGCAACTTTCTAATTATTTCTTTCAATCTCTAGAAGTGGCTATCACTTTGTAACGTACACCTGTGAACCCAGAAAGCTTTTGCCCTGGCTAATGGAAAAATTTAAATCGATAAACGGAAAAATAGTAAAGAGAAAAGTCGCGGATTTGAAAAGTTTACAAGATGAGGGATTTGATATTGTTATCAACTGTACGGGTCTTAAGTCTCGCGACCTCGTTCTTGATCAAGGAGTATTCCCAATCAGAGGCCAAGTGGCCAGGGTAAATATATTTAAAATGATTTTTAACTTTCGAAAATGTCTTTATTAGAAATAAACTATTCCAGGTGAAAGCTCCTTGGATATTTGAATGTTTCATAGAAGACGACGAGGATGGAAATTATATTATTCCGAAGTAAGTAAAATTCTTCTAAAAAGCATCATTTTAAGTACATCGTCAGACATTCTATGCATCTTCACAGCGTCGAATCTGCAGTTCTGGGCGGTACGCATCAAATAGGAGATTATAATGTCAACGTCCACCCGGCGGATTCGAAATTTATTCGAGAAGGATGCGAGCGCCTATACCCGTCGATTAACGTAATTTTTAACCTTTATTACGACGACAATATTAAAATGCACGTAATAAGAAACGCTCGCATAATAAATGTCTTACAGAAAGCTGCACTTCTGAGAGAATGGGTTGGACTTCGTCCAGGAAGAAAGGAGATTCGCTTAGAGCCAGAAATCGTTCGCATGCCCGGAAAGAAGGATTTAATGGTATACCATCGGCGCTCGCGATACTTGACGCACAACAAATTGAAATTTTATTCTAAAAATATTTATGTATTACAGATAATTCATAATTATGGACATGGAGGAAGCGGCGTTACGCTGTGTTGGGGCTGCGCTTTAGACGTCGTTGATATTTTACGGCAGCAACTAAAAATCAAAAACTTATCTAAGCTGTAAATTTTTGTGCTGTTATAAATATTTTTATTTCTCGAATTTAAGCATTATTTGTATTTATTTAAATTTATCTTAAATCTGCAAGTATATGAAGTATACCTAAACTTTTTATCTGTAAAATTTCTACTAAAAATATGTTATATATAATTTATTAATAATATTAAGGATTATATTTTAAATTGATTTGAATTAGTCATATATAGTTTAAAGCAATCGTCAATTATTAAAAAATTTTAATAATTGGTATACAGCACTGACCTTATTTACTTTTATTGGTATATACCACTGAATATATTTACAATTTATTAAAACTTGTAGTTTTATTCATTAGTTTCTCATGAGTAATGTTTTCAAATATTATGTTTTAAAGTAGGCGTGCACATCTACGTGTTTCTTATTGCCAAAAATAAATTGCAGAGATGGATTAGATCTCTACAGATAAGATTGTGTACGTACAGACATACATCTATTACGTTTTTTATGTTTCATACTTCACAAAGCAACAAGATTACGCGAAGATTAAAAGGTTTGAAATACGCAATAAATCAGGTAAAAACAAAAGGTTTATTTATCCATTGGCAGATGTATTACAGAAAATAGTTGATGAGAGTAATGGAAAAATTATTGTCGACTACACTTTTATTAAATTGATCGATGTAAAAGTATATTTTTTTGAAAATTTGATTCAAGCACTGATGACGACTAATTTTGCCTTCAAAAAGAATGGTAAACCAGTCGAAACGTAGGTCAATCGTTTAACAAACATTGGATAGCAGAAACCAGCATTTTTTTTATTTAAAATAAAAAATAGTAGACACAAATTATTTTTAAAGAAAATAATAGCTTATTTGAGGATTGTCATTACAGCTTTGATATGACCTTTTTATAAGTCAGCGGTGATTCAAACAGCTAACATTAGTCAGACAATAAATTTTTTGAACTATTCATCGGTTTGAAAAGAAATTGCTTTTGCGAAGAAATTTAGAAAAAAAGAGTAAAATTTCGAAATTATTATAATCGTTTTTTATGAAATTACAAAAATATTTATTTTTAAAAGTTTAGTTCGTACAAAAAGTTTTCTAAAAAATGCACAGTACAACGAACATAGTTCTATCTACATAACTGTAATGGTGTAAATAATAATGCATGGTGGTAACATCTGCAGGTTTACTAGTCACCTAAATACAACTCTCCGTCGTCTCCGAATTGCGCACAGTAACTTTTTCAACGTAACCGCAGACTAAAAATTCACAATACTCGTCCTGACTGAAAATCCAGGCCCTCCCGGATGAAAACCTCAGCGAGCGACTCCGCTCGCCAGTTCACCCTCACAGGATAGTGACGTCGGAGCAGGTGCGGAAGTTCTCCTGGTTGCCGCAGCCCAAGCTGCCGGTGCCGTTGCCGCAGGGGCCCCAGTTGTTGCCGCAGTTGTAGTGCCAGCGCAGGACGCAGTGCTGGCAGGTGAGGCTCGGGGGCAGCTTCGCGGGGATGTCGATCAGGCCGAGAACGCCGCTCGCCAGGGGATAGCGGCGCGAGCCGTCCGCCAGGTAGATCGGATTCGCGTCGAAGCACTCTTCCGTCTCGAGCTCCATCGTCGAGTTCAGGGGGCAGAGGGAGAACTCGAAGTAGCCCATGTGGTTCGCGGTTATCTCCACCTGCAGGGTGATCTCCTCGCCGGGGGTGTACCTGAGATTTTTTTGAGTTAACTTTAGTGTGGGAACGGTTGCAGCGGATTATTGTTCAAAATTTAATCGTCGCTGTGAAATTTCATTTCATGCATTTTCTTTTTTTTTTTCTTTTTTTTTTGTAGTTTCTTCCTGCTTATACATACAGTAATATCATAGAGTCATTTTCAAAAATTCTTACAGTCGGTCTACTGTAGTTCAATAATCGTGACATTTATGGAGGAAAGTTTGATTTTTCTTAATGCTTCTACAGACATATATTTGAACTTTTTATTTGTTATTTAAATATTCAGAACGCACAGAAAAAAGTTACATTTATTTCTGAATTATAATCAGCAGCAGCTTACCTTTGGACAATAGTACCAGTGCCGTACTGACCACCATTTTCGTTAGGTCTCGGTCTTGGCAATGCATAATCATCGCCACACAATCCGCATTTGCCTCTGTTTATGCCATATTGAACCTAAAAAATATAACAAAAACGAGTTACCTATAAACATATTCAACCTGCATTCAAATCTCGCAACAAACGAAAGATTCTAGATTTGATTTTTAGGAAATAACTGCCTCGCATTACCAAAAGTATTATTACTGAAACTCACCCCAAAGCCGCCGCAGAAATTAGCGTGATCGTTGTAATTTTTCGGCGTGTCGAAGCCGTTTCTCCAGGCGCCTCCTCTATGAACCGGCTCCGTCAATCTGCCGTGGGCCTCGGCGCTCCGCAGATTCAACGAAATTACGAGCACACCGACAGCCAGCAATTTGAACGCCATTTCGACGCCGCTGCTTTATCCTCCCAATGGCCGAACGCGTCAAGTTAAAACCACAATGTTCGCGGGGGTACAGTCGCCGAGTGCAATTACTCACCGCGAGGGAGGGACTCCGCTTTTATACAGCGACCGTCTAGATCGTCGGACTGCTTGTGCTTTCGTGATGCCGATCTTTTGCGATAGCCTTATCTATTGGCGGATCGAGGGAATTTCTTAAAAGTCTATTAGACGCGAGGTAAGATAAAGTTTTCAGGTGGGGAAACCGCAACTTTTTAGTAGGTCGATTACACCTCAGTTCTCGTAAACGAGCAATGATACCGGGAAAGACGAGGCTGCTTTTTATACGAAAAAGATTAACTTCTCCTTGATTTCCGCGGCTGAGCTGCACGGAAATTCCGGCGAACTCTTGCAGCGGAAGTCGGCTCTTTTTATTGACACGCATTAGTGTGCCGACGCTTTTGAAAACGTAGAGGCGGAATGTTTCATAGGGGATAATGCCGTTCGAATGTCTGGATATGTGGAGGAAATATGAGAGCTTTGGAGGAAGCGGTTGCCAAAATTAGTAAACTTTGCTAAAGCCAAATATTTAAACGGTCAGTGATGCTATATGAATCACCTGTAAAATGTTCGAGGAAAGAAGAGGAAAAGTCGTGAAATTCTTAAATGGATGATAGTTATTTAAATACGTTGATTCACAGTTAATTTTTAAGTACTTTATAAATAGACGTACATATTCTTAAAATTGTATATTACGCCCCTAGGGAGAGAAAAAATTGGCAAGCCCGCCTTCGGCTCGGGTGTCAATTTATACGAGCTATGGGCTTGTCATTTTATCTCCCGAGGAGTACTATTTTTTTGCCTAGCGAGGCCGAAAATGCAACGTTCTTGATCCGACGCCGGGCGAGAAAGTAGTAATTGTAAACGTACAATAATTTCACAAATAAAAAGAAATTGTTATCCAAAGGTTTTTTTTTATTTTGTCGTTCTATAATAATTAATTAAACCTTATTATTGCTTTCTCAAAGAGTTTTCATGCAGTTGAACAATCTCTTACAAAAATAATGTAATTGTAGAAATGAGTATTTATAATATTTTAAAAAATAGCGAAGAAAATGTTAAAGATCAAAATCCATTAATAGATAAAAGTAATTGAAATCCCATTAGTTGATAAAAAGAATTACGGTCAATGAATTCGACCATCATAAGTTTCATACAGTGTCCGCTTTCAAAACAACGATTGATAAGTAAATAAATCGTTTACAACTATTTTAATGGTTTCCTTTGAAATTAAAGTACATCATTTTCTGATTAATGGTCAGTACCTTTGTTTACTAGAAACTAATTAAAAAGTTTAATGTCGTCATAATATCTAATCGAAGGTGACATCATTTCATTGTCATAACTGCATTGATCATGCCGTAGATAACTGCATAACTTCTTCTAATTCAAAACTTTAATTATTGCATAACTATTATCCAAAAATTATATTAAATAGAAACTGTGACAATCATCACAGTACTATATTTTAAATTCTTAGCTGCAAGTTATAGGAAACTAAGTAGATGTTTTCTGGGGATTAATTTAACTGCCACCCTTGATGATATTTACAAAAAATTTCAAAGAAATCTGCCGGATCGATATGAAAGTCATCCCTTTACCAAATTCTTTTCTCTTTCAATAAGTGAAATATACTGATATTAAGATTGTTTTATTTCAAGAGAAATCGTAATAGGAGAATGAAGAATTTTATTAATTAATGGCATATTAACCCGAAATTGTTCAAAATAAACCATCTGCCTATCTGTTTCGTGATTGATCAATCTAAACATTTTAATGATTTGTTATCAAAATTAATGTATTTCTAGAACATGTTTAAAAGTACTTAATCGTGTCAATCATGATATGTCAATCCTTCTTATTTGTAATCCAGTTATATACTTTCCACTCGTGTTTATTTTTTTAATTCATATTTATTTTCTTTTTACAGTTCGTTTTAGCCGCTGTGTATTTAGAATTAGATATACTAAAAAACATTAATACAGTATTTCCTTCATAAAATAAAGAAATTAAAAAAATTAAAATGATAAATTAATTAATTTAAAATCTATTTAGAAACAACGAATTTTATTATTTGCTAAAAGTTGTAGATTTACGTAAAAAATAAAGCTTTAAAAGCATTATTTATTTAAGTCGCTTTATACAAATTTACAAATAAAGGCTATAAAACAGTTATCGACGCTATTATATAAAAAAAATGATTTAATTTCATTACCCTTGCAAAATAATTAATACTGATTACATTATTTGATTTCAGAGAATAATGTCATTTAATAATGATGAATTTCCTTGAAAAAAGCAGCACATGTCAATATAAATGTATATAAGTAACCGATAGCAATAAAAGGTTAAAAATAAAAAAAAATACAGAATAAAGTGGAAAACCAATTGACAGTCATCGTTAGATCTACTTGAGATTAAAAATGTAACTGAAGGTCTGTGATTGAGAAATTATTTATAAAGAATTATCTGCTATATTGATCGATATTATCCAATGTATTAATTATTCTTAAATTCGCAAAGTTTAATCACTTCATATCGTATTAATGTATAAATTCTACATAAATTTTGAAATATGATTAGGAACAAATAAGAAGAATGAGAAGTTTGTTCTTTGAACATATAGTTACTCGTTAAACATGATATATAGGATAAAATGAATTGCTCTTTTAATAATATGAATAATGCGTTATTCAAATGAAAATAAGCTTCGATCTATGAACGCAATTTCGGTTCTTCGCCCATAATTCATTGAAAAGATTTAGCACTTTCCGAGCATAAATCAAAACCAAATCATTCAATGATTCTCATAACCTTTTCCAAATCTATAGTATTATTTCTTTTAACCCTTTGATGCATACATTTTTCTTAAAAAACCGCATTTTTTTTGCAATTTCTTTATTTATAACTATTTAACAACAAATAAAATATCAAATTTTATTAATTAGCACTGTAGAGAAACTTCCTAGCTAACAAAAGAATCTATAACCATTTATATCACCTATAAATAAAATTTTTATAAATAAAGATCTTAGACGAAATAGGTGGTCAATATATTGGCCACCATGGCGCAAAAGGGTTAAGTAAACAATATTACTATTAAATTCTGCCAAAACAAAGTAGATTTCTTTTTCCAAAATGAAAATTTTACTTCATTTATTGTCAAGAAAATAAACGAAACAAACTGTAACAAACTGAAAGTAATCATAGACAAAAGCTTATGGGAATGTAGTCTATAATTTAAATTAATTTAAGTTTTTTATACAAAAAGCATAAATTGAAGTAAATAAAAGCGCTGAAACACGCCAAATTTTGAGTACCCAATAAATAAAGCCTTCTCATTCGAAAAATAAACTCTATTACCAGCAAACATAAAATAAAGTAGATAAAGCCGAGTACATTCGGCCAAGTTTCGTCGTCGTAGATTTCCTCTCGGCCTTTATTTCGCATCGGAAAACGGAACATCCTCTTTCCGAAATATGACACAGAACGTATACATAAATTACGGCGAACTTGGCACGCTGCATTATTACGCTCATCCAATAATCGTTGCATTATCGATTGAATTCTTGAAGCGCGCGGCAACTAGTTTTGAAATTATTGGACGGCGCGAAGATGCACTGCGCATCGCGAACCCATATATATGTATACATGTATCTATATGCATGTCACTCGTTAAAATATCCGAATCCCCGATAGTATCATGTGCAGCATCGAGATTCGGGATGCAAAAAAGAACGGATTCCTAGTTCCGGGGAGATTTCCCTAGAAATCTCGCCCGGCAGACTGGCCTGGTTTCGGCAGCTGCCGAGAGCAGATTCTCGTTATCTCCGCAAACGAAGACAGGATGTGAGCCAAACGCTCAGGGACACCGATGATTCTCGCCAATCCCGGCGATACGTGACTGAAACAACGTGGCCAAACATGTGGTTGAGTATAATTTCCGCTTGCTTTTCGTGTCCAGCTGCTTTGTTTACATGCAACTCACATAACCTGCTAGTGTGACCTAACCTTATCCGCGTCCCTCGTCATCCGTCACATCATGCACGTATATCAAGCATCTCCGCATCTGTCTAACTTTTCTGCACTTTTCCGAGGATTCTTGACAGAAGGGAGGCTTCCGATTATGACGTAGAATTTTGATTGGATTTTCTGCGCGATACAATGCTCAGGTTGAGTCCACGTATAGATAATATGTTCCGGTATTATGAGGAGATTGGAGCTTCTCTGAATATTAACGTTTTGTTTTTGTATGCAAATTTTTTTGTTAGTCATGCATGTTTTCTGTGGGCGTTCGCTTTTAGAACCATTCTTGCGACAGCAGTAGTCTTTTTACTTCTGAATAAAAGTTCTCTGCACTAGTTTATTTCATTGTTCCTTTAGACTAGTAAAGATTATTTACTGCAATAAATTATTAAGGGTTTAGAACAAATGATTATCGTTTTTACTGTTTCAAGAAATTTACAAGTAAAGTAAAATTTTTCACTAAGCTTATCTTACATTTCATTCTTAAAACGTCACTTAAAATTATAAAACCAAAACTTAAACAAATTTGACTAGAAAATTCATTTATCAATTAACACTTCAAAATTATGCTTCATTTCAAATTATAAATAGATTAATATTGCATTGTGTATCTTATACTATAATATTTGTTATTATTTTTATTTTAGACAACAAAATGTTTCGATGGTCGACAGTGCTATCGGGGGTCTTTTTGGCCCTCTCGATGGTCCTGTCCTTCAGTAAACTTGTAATGCTGGCATCTGGAAATGGAAGCAATGGAGATATTACAGAAGCAGACCAATGGTTGTCTGAAATTGGGCTTAAACAATATCGGCCTCTATTCAAACAAGCAGGTATGCAAATTTTTAGACATTCTGAAGTTGTTTAAAAACATCCATTGATTTAAAGATTTATTTCTTTTTTATTACAAAAATAATGTATAATTTTTAACACTGATCTAAATAATGCAGGTTATTTACTGCAATTTTATGCTATGTAAAACTTAACGTAGCTTAATATAAATAATCTTGAATTTAAAATTCAAATGACATATTGATATTGTATTTTAACTGATATTTCTGGTTACAATTAAATTCCAATAACCTGACAAGAAGATTCATTTTTTGGCCTTTTTCCAAATTCCAATAAGAGAAAATGCTTACAGGTTACCCCAAAATCCAATTTATGTTTACTTTTGCTCTCAATAAATAGCTCAATTAAACTTAATTATTATTAATTCTAAAATTTATTTTTTTAAATTTGCAATTTATATAATGTGTATTTGTTGAAATGTAATATTATCTAATAAATACAAAGATTAAGTACCTTCTTTAAATACTTGTACCTTTGCATTTTCTTCAGTCTTAATTTAAGGTGTCTCAACAACATCTAAAATAATTTTTAGTCACTCTTACTGCCACTTTATTACAATATTGATAGGAAAACTTGTTTCTAGGATTCTAACACTGGTTTTTGTATTTTTGAATGGAACCAAACCACAAGCTCTTTGTTCTTTTTGAATATTAGAAAACTTTACAACTTTGTACAAGGTGCACCAAAAAATTAGTGCTACTTTTTAAAAAGACGAATTTATTGTTCTTCGTGCAGATATTTTTATTCTTCGCAATACTTTATTTTTAATGTTTTCTTAAAACAACATTATAATGGATTAGTATTTACTTTATTTGTCTGTATACTTAAAAAATCATAAATCACAAAGATTCATTTGCATTTTCAATTGTTTAAAGCTTTTTTTATGTTAAGTCATTTAAAGACATTATATTTTTGTGAGTTGGATTTACATAATTTACAAAGTGACCAAACTATTTAACAGGAAAGATGCACTATCGTTCGTTTCACTTTGTAAAGTACTTAATAAACAACAAACAATTTATATTCATTCAGAACATTTAACAACAAATATAGAATATTTTTTAATACTTATATCTTTGTTTCTATTAACACAATTCTACTAATGCATGAAATTGTTAAATTTGGAATTGAAATTAAGCTAAATCATTTATTGCACAAGTGCAGTTTCAAAAAAACTTCCAAAGTTGAAGGTTCTTTTTTTTAAATCAACCACCCAGTTTCACAGATTTTTTGTTCCATTGTTAATTATTATTCAGTGCATTTAAAAAATGAAACAAATTTGTAAGTCTAGTATGGTTTTTATGTTGTCTAACTTTTTGTTGTATTGTGTTTTTGTTGTGATTTCTATAAAATTTCATTGAGGGAATAGTCGACAACGTATGATAAAAATTAATATTTTATTGAATATAAGTTCTAATCAACAAATCTTATAAAATTAGAATTTGAGTTTTAAAACTTAATATTGATCTATCAAGCAAAAATAAATCTTAAAATATACCTCTTTTTCTTAAACTGAGAACTAAATTCAAAAAATGTTTAATTATACTATTACATTATTGATAGATACTTGTGTAGCAGAAAATGGATTTTAAACTTATTGAACTTACTTTGCAGACGTTTTCTACGTCAAGCTAACGATCGAATTTGAAATTCATTTGTTAAATCTAGTGATGACCATTATTGAAAGAAGGCATAATATATATGATTACTAATGCTTTCGTTTGTATTGCTTTTGGGAGTTTTGAAAATACAAAGAATTTGCATACGAAATTTCTTTTCCTACAAATAAAATTTATAAACTTATAATAAGATTTATTCAACTCTACATGTTCTCATCATGGTTAATATTATATAATAATGCATAAAATAAAAAACGCGTAGTTAATTACTTTAAAATCTTTTGTTTTTTATTTCCAAGTGAACAATTAACGAAGAACTTTGCTTAATTAAAAGGCGTTTCGGAGAAATTTATTACATCCATCCCGCGTATAAATCACAATTCTTCTTGGTTTTTTCGAATAATTACTTGAAAAGTTCTCGAACATTAAAGCTCGTAATTTCTTGGGTCTTAAAAATGCATCAATTTAAACTACCTCGTGGAAATTTTAGATAATAGCACGACTATCTACGACAAAAAGTTAGATATTCAAAAGTCTCGGTTCATCCTGTACTGAATATCAAAATCTCACAAGCTCAAACTGGATATTTATTTCCAAAAACCATATTTCTATTCCAAACGCAAAAACTCGCACCAGCAACAATACCCCTAAACAACAAAGTCCTTTGCCACCGACTAATAAATTCCAGCCGCCGGGGTTAAGATCCTGCCGGGGACTTCAGACGGCAAGAAGTGCTCTCGGGGACCGAGCCGTGTGTGCGTTCGTACGTGCGCGCGCGAGCTCAAAACTCGCCTCCGCTCAAATTCACCGATAAGACACTCGCGGGCGAGTAGTCACGTCGGCCTCCTTCCCAGCCGCGCTCGGGGTGTGCTGGCGAGAGTGGGCGAGCCACCGGCGGACGCTATACCCCGGGCCTTGCTTATCGGCGGCCTCGGAATTGCGCGCCAGCTGCTGCGGCGCTCGTATTCAGCTGTGTACGGAGAGAGCCTTTGACGCGAATTTAGCAGGGAAATGATCTGATTTAATCGAACGTAATGGAGTGGCCTGCTTATCTTCAATTGGTCCACGAGGACTCTTTTAGTTTTGCACTGCATCGTGAAGCTTTTTTTATATATATATATATATATTTTTTACAGTAAAACGTCAGCGATCGTTTTAATGATGCTAATAATTTGTTCAATCTAGACGTTTAATTTTAATCTGAAAATATGTACTTCTAACTCATTTACATTAAAGATCTCTGTTTGGTGTAGAAACAGCATGATCGAAAGAGTTGGAAAACTATGAAAATCTTTATGTTCAGAGATGATAAGTGTAGCAAGTGCATTGTTGCGAAATGAAAAGGATTTTTGAAGATAATCTGAAAAAGAAGCATTTCTATACGATATTGCAAATTACGGGTAAAGTTCGATTTAAGCCGTTGCAAATTGAGTAGTTTCAAAATCAATACAGATTAGCATCAAAAATCACGTAATATATCAAAGTTCTAATGATAAAGTTTTGAATTAAAGCATTACGTAAGTTTTAACTGAACGTGAACTATAACATAACTAAATTCTAATAACTTTTTACAAAAATTGTTTAATACATGACTTAGAACTTTTAGTTAGACTCAAAATTTAATAAATAAAACAATTGAATAACCTAAAGATTTTATATCAAGTTTTGTAGAAAGGAAGAGCTTAGTCGTTTACTATGGTTATGTAAATTTTACGATGATTTTCTTTGTGTGTCAAAAGTCCGCTTCGTTTTTTAGAGCCCAGAGACTAAGGCTCTTGGACGCGCCTTCTTTTGAATCGAAGAACGGTGTCCTGCGGCTTATTCAAATCTGTGACCCAGACTGGATATTTCTTGTCTTTTAACAGCCTCACATTAAAATTTAAACAACCATAAAGAATCTAGTCTGCATTCATTTTTTCTTTTATTTTGTATCTAATATTGCTTAATTGAAATGTATTTTCAGAATTCAACTTTCTCTTTAAACAAAGTTTCATATTTATTTCCTTAAATTATTATGTTCGTGAGTCAGAAAAGTATTGAGGGTAAATGTCAGGCTCTTAATTTTTGCAATTAAATTTAAAGTAATATATTTCTGTGCAATGGTAATCAGTATAGATACTATTTGGGTTTTATCTGCCTTGCTTGCAATCATTTACATATTGGGTAGAAGATACAGTATTATGCGAAAACTAAAATACACTCAGGATGTTCAGTTACGCAGAATTACTTTGGACTAACATAACTGCAAGGACAATAAATAATTTTTATCGAATATTTTGTGTGTCTTAGAATAATATTACAATTTACACGTTTGTGTTGACCAATTTATACGTGCAACTATATTACATCAGCCATATTACCTTCCGTACATTAGGGTTTGGCACAAGCTATCTATCTTAACTGTTAATGCATAGCCACTCGATCTAATATTGGCAGTAAATTGCTAATATAGCCCTCCAATCCGAATTATCACGTTAATTACTACACTGTTAAAAAAATCTATACCGAAATTAAGGCAAATGTGTTTGAAGTTTTCTTACAAAAGCGTAATTGAAAAT
>JAWWEM010043456.1:0-13142 GCA_035582935.1 Ormyrus thymus
TTTGAATCAAAAAAATATTTAACCGATTGCCCGCAATGAAGCTTTCTTTAATTTCAAGAAATTTTTTTCTCAGTGTACAATTTTTAATAACTTGCAAAAGCGCCTTATTGAAAACATTCACGAATTGATTGAACAAAAATTAAAATCGCTGCCCAATCGATACCCAAGCATTCGAAGCCTCCTTATTCCTACCGGCAGCAATAACCATAACCAAAACCGCGGCCAATTAACCCAGACGTCAGCCCGAACAATGATCGCGCGACGCCCACATCCGCGCCGGCGGTAATAAAACAGCCAATTATAAGCTACTTACCTTAATCCCTCGCGGCTGTAACTGAATTTCGCAACGCGGCGCCGGCCGATTGAACGGCACTCCCCCCCGGCAAGCTTTGCTCGACGCAGCATTTAATATTTGTCCCGCGCACACGATCCCCGCGTATCGGGTTATGTAATTCAATGAAATAACGCGGGCGCGTAATGTAATTGAACGGGAAACGCGGAATATCGTCCCCGCCGACTCGGATAATGCCCCGTTGGTCTGCAGTCGGTTTTCGGAGGTGGAAGTGAAAGTTGGATCGAAGGAAAAGGGATGATTTTAAAGCACTTTAATTGATCGCCTTGTATTAAATTGTCGGGCTATAAAATTATGAAAGCGAGGCGACCGAGTATCAATGATTTTATGAGGCTTTAGAAATTTCTTGAGTAAAAGTTCGCTGGTGAGTGATAAAAGTCTGGAAGCGACGTTAAATACCCAATAAAATCGATCTTCTTTATTTTATAAATATTTTTCTCTCAAACTATAAACATTCATTAACGATATTATACATGCAAAGTTCCATTTTACACTTTTATCGAGCAACACGACACACACCTCTTATTACAGAAAACCAGCGTTTACATCGACAATATAAATTTTATTAAAAAAAAATCCTCCTCGCAGTACACCGCACTTTAATAGCTTTCCACGCTAAACTATTTTTTTTCTCGGCGACCCGCCGAGCGATAAAACCCGCGGTCGGTCGTGCGTCTTTAATTATAATTATCGCCGGCAAATTTATTAACTGAAACCCTGCCGCAGAAGCGAGCTTTTCCTACCGAGCTGGACAGAAGTGCGCGAGCAGCTCTCGAGACGAATAAACTTCCGGAGCGAAATTTCGCGTGCGGCAGGGCGGCCGAATCGCCGTCGATCGATTTCCGTCGAAATTCGAATCGCCGTAAAATGCAAATGGAATCTCGGCCGCCGTCGGGGAAGGAGGGCCGATAGAGTCGCCAGGAAGCGGAAGAAGATACGGGAGATAAGCGGGAGTCGGCGATATAAATTTGAAAAAACCCGCGTATCCCAGCCGCCTCGCGCCGCGACGAGTCTCTTTTTTTTTTCCTCCTCCCGTCGACGCTCGGAGAATTGCGTTTCGATAGGTGCGTTTGCGGCCGAATCGGGTCGGGCTTTGGATTTTTTAGTACAAACATTCGACGGGTTGGGAATGCTTGGCGATTAATTCGTAATGATATTGCGGAATCGTAAGTGGATCAGGTGCGAGTCTTATCGTAACGAACTTGCTCTACTTAGGCTGTAATTGTGAGGCTTTATCCACCTGTTTACTGCTGTGAAAAATTAGATAAACAGGCACTTCGTGCACTTTGCTGCTCTGCTACTTCGCGCTGGGATCTTCGTCGCTCGTTATTTCACGTTATTCTCCCATTGCCGTTTCAATTATCTCACCAGGTTTTCGAATTTAAATCAATCTTGAACAGCCAGAACTTTTTCGAGCGAAAATACCCTTTTCCGACGAAAACCTTTCTAACAAATTGCCAACCTTAATTGACGAAAATACTCTCTGCGAAGCTGAACAAAAGTTTCGCCGCTGCTCTCTCGTCACTTAAGCTATATTAAGAACTGTAGATCCATTAAATTTCCACCCGTTCCCAGGCCCAAATTCACGTACAGTCAAAAATTTACGTGGTTTCCCAAGCTCCTCGAACGCCTCCGACCGATTAATTACATCAAACTACCCGGCTCCGCGCCGAATCATCGACGGAAAACATTGCCACGTCGAGCCCTGCACTCGAACCCGCGTGAAGCTCGCAAAACTACACCCCGCCCGAGGCGACCAAGTCGCCCACCTCCCTCCCCCCGCGACGAATTAATCACAAACGCGCGCAAAGGCGGACAGCCTTGGAGAGCCCCCGGCGGCCCCGCTCGACGTCCTCCGTTATCGCGTTCCGCTCGCTCGGAGAGTCGCCGCGACGGCTGGCTAACGAGGCGATTCCCGGCTAATCGCCGACGGTCGCTTTCGAATTTGGGCAATGCGCGGCGCGCCGCGGAAAGTGCTGGAAAAAGTTCCCGTGGCACGGCAGTAATTTCCGGAGCGGTGACTCGAGTGGAGCTCGAAGTTAAAATTTCAAAGTTTTTTATACTCGCGGATATTACTTCGCGTTAATGTGGATTCGAGCACCGCGCTTAAGCGTGGAACAATAAAGCCACCATTAAAGCTTAATAAAGAATCTGCAGCCCCCCAGCAGAAGAATCTCCGAAATCTCAGGGATCCCGCGAGAATTTCCTGCCCCGCGAGACAGAAAAATCCCCGATAAAATCCTGCCGCTTTCTCTCGTCTCGTCGCGCCCGCAACAACGTCTTACCCGTCGGCGTTTGTACCTGCAAACGTTACTCGCGCTGCTCGCGTCCTATATCCCCTCACACCTGTCGGCAACCTTCCGCCGACGACTCGACCTCCGAAAGCGCTCGCAGCCGCCTCCAGCTGATTTAGCGGCCCGGAGACGCGACAATCGATACTGCACCCCCTGGAATCCCGTGGAGCTCCCGACGTTTCTAAGAGGGGAAGGATTTTTACAGCTGAGTTGTAAAAATGGAGGGAGGGCGTACTTCGAGACTCGGGGAAAACGGGGGTCGCACTGTTTACTACGCGCTTTTATTGAATATAAGTAAGAGCCGCGAAATTTAATCGCGTGCAATCAATTTCGAGGTACTGCCGCGAAAATAACCCCCCAAGAGACTTCGCGCCAACGCACGATAATTCCAGCTCTCGAAAAAAAAAAACGAGTGCCCGATCCAATATCACTCGCGGTCATCGCCACCGTCGGCGTCGCCGCCCCTCGGCCTTGATCGAATTAATCCCCCCAATCAACTCCCGCCGACGTTATTAATTAACCTGCAGAGCGCCCCCGACGCACTGCGGTCGGCTCGCGCGGCTAAATCGAAGTCGCGCGCGCGCGGCGGCGGCGGCGGCGGCCCCGCGGGGACGGCATTCTGCGCCGGGGATAAAAAGGCGCGGGGATGATATATCCCGCTGTTCCGTCGAGGCGATAATTCAGCACCGCGGAACAGACACACTTCCCTCTCTCTCTCCCCTCGGGTGGATTTCCAATTCCCCGAGTCCCTTTTCTCGACCGGCGCTCGAAGGTTAAGGCCGGCCAGTTTTCCGAGGAGTCGTTCAATTATCGGATCCGAGATTTCCGGGGATTTCGGGAGCGGAGGCCTTTAACGGAGGGGGAGATTTATCGGCGCGACTCGAGCGCGCGCGCGGGGCTCTCCTTTTGTAATTCCCCGTGCGTTTAATTGCGCTGCTTTACGGCTGTTTACAGGTGCGCGCTCATCGATCGGCCGCGGGAGCGTTTCCCAGCCGAGTGTACGAAGTCGATTTGCGTTTTTGCCCTTTGCGAGGGCGGGATTTAGTTTTGCTTTGAGGAGTGTAACGTGAGAATTGAGGGCGGCTCCTTGGATGCGCCTCGTGAAGTACGAGCGGGAAATTGAATTTTGGACTTCGGGAATAAGCTTCGTCCGTTTAAACTTTATTAAATTTATTTTCCAAAATACACGGGGCTCAGATCCCTTTGTCGTCGACTGCACATTTACGCAAGAGCTCGTTTAATTGGGGGGAAAATGAGATTTTCGTAAAACAATTGCACATATTCATCATTGTGAATCTCTGATTGAAAACGATGAAAGGTCGTGGTATTACAGTATTTGTAACGAAGTGTAATTACGCCTTAATTACCCTTTGTGCTTTTTGCTTAATTGAATTAAGCTACACTATTTTGTTCGTCAAGTGAAGGCAGCATTTCCAGACGCTTTTAGATACGATTTTACACGAGAATCCTTTTATTCGGACTGTAACAGCGCATGCAATAAACGAAGTTAAAAGAATTAAAAAGTTGAAGTGTGCCCCATTATAACCCGCAAATGAAAAGCGAATAAAATCGCAAGAAGCTCGGCGCATTTCTCACTCCCTCAATTAACGTCCCATTCCTCCAACTTATGACCAATTCTAAAAAACGCCTCGCCAATCGACTCCGATCGAGCCGACCAACCATAAAAAAAAGAGCCTCTAATTCCCCGAAAAACGGGGTGCATTAATATTCAGATTAGAAGCCCGCCAGTCCAGTCCGACGCCGGGAGCTCCCTCCCCCGCGCCAGAACTGCGCCTCATTTCCCGCTGTTTACTTCGCGCGCCGAGCAATAAAGCCGACGTAAACATGTTTTTGCCCTGGCGGCGAGGAGCTGCAGGGTCACGCGCAGCCGCCGCTTTTTTTTTCAATTCGGATTCCCCGAAGCATTAATCAGGCGATCTTTCCGCCGTAATTAGCGAGGCGCGCGCGGCACTCCCCGCGCGACGAGCATTATGACGCGATGAGGCGCGGGCGTAATGATAACGCCAGGACTCGCGTGCGCCGGCCGTCTTTTTCGGTGCTGGTGGCGTCGTCGGCGGGGGCGTTTGCTCCTTCTCCGGCGCATCGCCGCGCGGTGAAATTTGATTTTCGACCCGTCGCAGGAGGAGGAGGCGGAGGGTCAATATTAATTTACTCGAGCTCGAGGCTAATCGCCCCGAGTAATTTTGGATGGGTTTAGCTTGCGGATTATTTGGGAAAGAGGGATTAAGCAGGAGTTTATAGTCCGGGGAAAAATAAGGCTTCCTACTTCGAGGATCGCCGATGTTTGGGAGATTTAAACGAGGTGCCCCGATGGGAATTGATGGTTGGTCTGTTTCTTTAATACATATACCGGGAAAAATTTTGTAAAAATTACCATACTGCCTAGTAAGGTCGCCACAGACTGTCGAAACCAAAAAATTACCATACTTTGTAGAAAAATGAACCAAACAGTATAGTAAAATTTCTCACATGTATAGGAAATTTTACTGTAAATAAAGGAAAATTTACTGAACATTGTAGTAAAATTTCTTATAAAGTATAGTAATTTTTAGGGTTTTGACAGTCTTTGGTGGCTTTACTAGACAATATCGTAATTTTTACTACACTGAGAGAAATTATTGTGTAAAAATTACTATTTTCCTCAGTAATTGGAGGACATACTGTCACATTTACAATATTCACAAGCTACTTTAATAATATTTACCGATTATTTAATAAATTTTACTATTTCTTCTAGTAAAATTTATGAAATAATCGGTAAATATTATTAAAGTAGCTTGTGAATATTGTAAATGTGGCAGTATGCCCTCCAATTACTGAGGAAAATAGTAATTTTTACACAATAATTTCTCTCAGTGTATATTTCTTCTCTCAGTGCATCAAGTAGGAAAATTCAAAGCTAGTTTCCTTCCACAAAAATCAACAATATTCACCTGATCTACTTCTATGCAAAAGTAGTCGAAGGCGTGGATTTCACATGCAGAATGCAGCTCCATCCAGCCGAAATCAAGCAAAGGCTGTACACGTACACAGTCTGCATATACACGCCGCCGTGGTGTACTCGTGCATTACGTACAGTTCGACAGAATCAAGGCGGGCCAACGCGATTAACGCCAAGCGCAATCACCACCCGACCGCTTCGATTGCAAACGAATTTCGAGGCTCGCCCGCGCGATTATCCTCGAAAAGTCACTGTCACCCCCCCCCCCCCCCCCCCGGAAAACCCGGACAGCGAGTGAAGCCTCTCCGAAAACGAATCGCAACGGCGTCGCCTTTGAACTCCGTTCCATAACGAGCTCCGCCGCCGCGGAGGCGACAAGTCACCGCGGAAAAGCCTTCGGGGGGCCTCGAAAACGGAGCTTTGGCGCGGCGGAGCTTCGCGATATTCCTGCGCGAGTCGGCCCGCCGAAGTTCGCTTTGACGAGGCCGATCAAGTGCCGCAACTAATTTGCGAGCTCGAGGCGCGCCCCGAGGAGCGCTGAACGGCTGGCGTTTAATTAGGGGGCGGAACTTGGAAAAATGGGGGAAGGGAATATTAGTTTGAGAGACTCTGGAATTGCGTTTAGTGCTTCTTTTAACTTCAGGCGGAAGAGATTATCAATTTAGTTGCTTGGAGTTGCAACGAAACTTGTTTTTCTACAAAATAATCAAGATCGATCAACGTAGTAACGCAACGCTTTCAGTTTAAATGATGCGAAATCACTAAGGAGTCGGCTGAATGCGCAGAAACCTTTGTCACGCCAACCACTGAAACAAAGCAATTACGATTACAGATCTAATCAAACCAAGCTTACTAAAATATCCCACCGCCCACAAACACCCACTAAAAACCAATCCGCATTTCACCCAGAAAATCAGACGTCAGTACAACGCGGCCAAGCTCCTAATCACCCTCCCGCCCGATCCCCCAGCCGGCCAACCACCTGAGACCCTCCCCGTTCCGCAGCAGCCGCAACCCACCTCCGAAACCCGCGCTCGACGCGGGCCGGCCCGCGCAAAAACGACCGCGCCAGCTCAGCCGGCAATTAAACGCGCGCCGGTCGCGGGGGTTGAAGGAGCAGCGGCGGCGGCGGATCGATGGCGCATCGCGCGCCGAGGTCAACGGACAACTACACGGCGCCCGCCGCCGCTCGTTCGGAATCGCGCCGCTCGCGAATTGGGTTAAAACCCGGGCGAATGTGGGCCGACGGCCTTCGGGCGCCGCGGCGCGTCCTGAAATTTAATGAGAGAGAGGCGCGAGGCCTTTTTTGCTTTGCTGCTGGTAGGCGCCGAGGTTTGGTTGAAGGCGCTCGACGCCGGACGAGTCGGCTTTGATGTCAAGGGGGAATCCGGGGAATTCGGGAGGGTCGACATTGCCGTGGGATGGATTTTAATATTGAAGCGTTGGGAGTTTGGAGAAAAACTTTGAGAACGGCAGGTTTCTATTACTGCGGAAAGTTTAAAGAGTCGTTCGGCCAATTTGTATTCTTTACATTTCAATCGTTCAGTAGACTTTTTAAAGTAAAGCTATTCTTCGTATTTGTTTTAACGGTTTAAGGGCCACTGCCGAGATTTTTTCTCGATTTATAAATAAAATAACGATTCGCTGTCAACAAAACATCCGAAATTATGTCCAGCACTGAAGAAAGAATAGACTTGCATTATCGAATTAAAAATTCCGGCACAGTTTCCAATTGTCCCTGCACACCAACCACCCGCATTTCCCTTCTTCATCCGCGCACCTCCGCACCATAAACCACCTTCACTGCAGCCCCGCGACAAAACGAGCCGCGCAATTTCCACCCCGCAGCGGCGCGTTGCGCAAAGCCCGAGCCGCGGAGCGTAAACGCGAAAATCCGCCGGCGCGGCGCGGCGCATCACCCCAGAAACGTCGCGTCCCCGCCGACGAGTGGCGCAGCGCGCTCGCCTCTAAAAAATTCACACCTCCGTATTCCTCGAGCCCCCGGGCGATATCAGGATTAGATTCCGCCTCCCGGAAGAGGCAGGGACAGAGAGGGAGAGAGCGCCGGTTTTCTGGGTCTGGGACGCTGCGTCCTCCCACGCGGAAGGGAGCCATTCTCCCCGGCGACAATACACGTCGTCGGGGCTTTTATGCTCTCCGCGTCCTTGCGGCCGAGGATCGTCGCGCGGCGCCGACGGAAATGAGGCGCTTTTCGGCCGCGGCCGCGGTAATCTGATAGGCCCCGAGGGTCGATTGTTTGATCGAAGCGGGGTTTTTCAAGGCGCTTTCTGGGTCGGCGCGCTGGCGAGGCTCGAGTCGGCGTTGGCGGTCGGGCGCTAATTTTGAACGGATCTGCATACGGCTGCTCCGCGGGATTTGGTTTTTAGGCAGAGGGAACGGGGGTTACTGTGTCCTGGAATTACAGCTGGCTTTAAAATAAAGCGCCGTTTCAGGTTTGTTAATGTTCGAATTCTCCGCGGCGTGGATTGAAGACAAGTAGTTTGGTTAATTACGCGGTCTTTTAACTTGAAATTCTTTTTCGTAGTAAATTAAAAGCGGAATTTCATCCTTGCTTAGTCAAAGTTCTCTTTTGAAGGAAAAATCCTTGTGTACTCGCGTTTATTTTTGACTCTGTGATTCTCAAGATACTTTTATATTCTACGCTTTTATATTCTACGCTACGAAAGTGTATATACATTTAGCACTTATTTAGTTATTTATTACTGAACTGAATAAAATTGAGTTACTAAATCTAGAAAAAATCATTTATTATTTAAGTAAAACCTTGTTTACTTTTTTATGATACTCATGACTCTATAATTTGTATATTTTATTTAAACGCGCGGTTACCCGCGTAAAAAAAATTAGTGTAACCAATGTATTGCATATTTCTATTATATTGGCAATGTATTGGACTTATAATTATCCAATGCGTTTGCAATATTTCGGCAAATCTACATTACACAATACATCGGCCATACGTTTGTAATATTTTTGCCAATAGGTGGGACTTACACTTGCAATATATTCCACATTCTTACCAAAGATTTAGCTATACTTTTTAACCAGACCTTGTCGCAAATATTGTGCATTTTTCTCAAAATAAAGCTTTATCTGAACTGATTTTTACTACAAATAAATAAGTAAATAAATAAAAAAAATTGCCCTAATGCGTATTTGAAACCATCACAGCCTTGGTCTTTCCAGGCAAGCTCTTTACCACTCAGCTATTTTTTTTGTTTATGTCAAAGAATTATATTTAGGTTATAATGTGTAGTTAGCTAAAAAATTTAATGCTAATGGATTTATAAAAATTTTTATAAGTCCATACGCATTGCTTTCGAGTGGAATATTTTCAAAGTCCATATACACATTATTGCTTTGGGCTGAAATTTTTTAGCTGACTATACATTATAACTTTAATATAATTCTTTGACATAAACGAGAAAAATAACTCAATGGTAAAGAGCTTGCCTGGAAAGACCAAAAGACTCTGGGTTCAGATACGCGGATTCGGGAAATTTTTTATTTATTTATTTATTTATTTATTTGTACTAAAAATCAGCTCGGATAAGGCTTTATTTTGAGAAAAATCCACAATATTTGCGACAAGGTCTGGTTAAAAAGTATAGCTAAAGTATCTTTGGTAAGAATGTGGAATATATTGCAAGTGCAAGTCCCACGTATTGGTAAAAATATTACAACCGAAATATTGCAAACGCATTGGATAATTATAAATCCAATACATTGCCAATATATTGCTAATAGAAATATCCAATACATTGGCAATGCATATACTATTTTTTTTACGCGGGTATTTTTATGCGTACAAATAAGCAGAAGCATAAATTCTTCCTCGAAGCCTTGATTTTCTTGATCCTACATCGCTAGATATACTATTTTTATTCCGCGAAATAAATTACAACATAAAAAGCCAATCTGCACGTCAACCTTTCAAAACCGCCCCGATCCCTCTCGCCCACCTCCTCGACCCTCCCCGTCGATCCAGAAAAAAGAACCCACAAAATTTCCATCCCGACATCCGGCCGCAGCCTCCTGCAAAGCCGCCATCAGAGACCCCCGCCGCATCGCCGGCAGGCCAAAGCGATCTCATTAGCGGCGGCGATCGTCGAAGGAGCCTAGAGGCGTCCGAAAATAGCCGCCGGGGGGCGACGGGAGATAGCATGGCGATCGATGCTAACAGTCGGAGTCTCGCGGCGATACGTGCACGCGCTGCGTTCTTCGATCTGACCGCCGGACGTTAGGTTGACCGGGGTTTATTGCTGGTTATTGCCGGTGGCGGAGGGGATGGATTTGAAGGAAGGCGCAGTATTTCTCGGGCACAATGAACCTTCGGATTTCGAAAGTCATTATCATAGCATTAGGCGGTGATGGATGTGGGCTTAAAAGTTACGTTGGGCCGGGGAATTGAATCGAGTATTATAATCGAGTGTTATATGCTTTATCCTCTTATTTTTTCGGAGGCGACTCGGCGGTGGATTTGAAATTGAAAATTGGCGAAAAAGAGAACGAGAGGAATTTATGATAATTTATTTGAAATATTTTCAAGACTCGAAGCTCATTTTATGCACTTACCGCGGACTTGGGTATGTCGGCAGACACGTGCCGTCTAGAACTCCCGCTTTTTTAACGCCTCCCTCATCTGGGTCAAATGTGACTATTTTTTCCAGCCCACTTTGACATTTCAAGAATTTAATGCAGCCGCTTCAAAAACTCCGAGTGCCTCCTTCAAGATCACCGAAAAACACCCAGCAAAATATCGATCCTCCCTCGGCGACGCGGCGCAAAACTAAAAGTCTAACACCCGACTCTCGATTGAAAAGGACAATCCAATCGCCGACGACACTCCGATCCTCAAAAAAGAGCATCTCGAGCTGCTCCATTCAAAAAAATAATAGCTCCTAATAATCTCCCTTCGCTCTCGACTCTCAATTACACCTCTCCCTCCCCCCGACTATCGCTCGCAACCCATTTTCCCCCCGGATTGGTTATCCGGCCCCGCGTTCGCGCATCATCCGATTTCCCCCGGAAGCAAAAAAAAGAAGAGAGAGAGAGAGAGCCAACGCACGTCGAGCAGCGGCATTCAATGCCTGACCTACTCTTTTGACTCGGTGACTTTCTAAGGACTTGCCGGCCGACCTTCGCGGCCTAACGCAGCGACATCGAAAATCTATAAGTAATAATCCCGGCCGGCGAAAACAGCTGCAGATAAGCGAGAGAGACAGCTTTAAAAAGCGCGCGCATCGATTTTTCCGCGGGCTCGCAATCATCGGCGAACGGCGGCCTGCATTTTTTAAAAGCGGCCGCTTCTCCCTCTCTCTCCATGGGGAGGCTTTTTAAGTGGAGTACGAGGTTAATGATGACGAAAATAATAGCCTGCCGCGCGGGGCGAATAACAATATCGATTCGGCTGCTGCCGCCTCTTCGCGAGGCGCGCCCAATCGATTTCGGCTCTCGTATTTGTCTTTGGCGGCGTGCGGATGTAGGCAGCTGTTTAGAGGAGCCGCGGAGGGGAAACGTTTGCGCAACCGAGACTCGATACATATTGCACTGTGCAGTGCAGCTTGTTTTCGCGAGCAGTTTGTTACATCGTCTGTTTGTATTAGCGATCGACGATGAGAAAGCAATTTTGCGAGCCATGAATTTTGTGTGCCGTTCGCCTTTAATTCAAATATAAAAAAGCTGTAAAAGTGGAAGGGGAGTTCAAACAAACGCTTCGCGATAAAAAGAGGAAAATTGCAAAGGAATACCGATATTTTTCAGTTTTACGTTATTGCGCCCGACGCCAGACACTTCGAGCGATGATAAACTATAAAAAACTTGTTCCTCTCTACTCCACCGCGCAGGAAGTCGGGCAATTTTTCCACCTACTCCAGGACGTTCATCGAACGATCGGAGCGTCCAATATTCACCAAGCCAATAGTCCCGATCCCCAAAGCAGCAGCGGCGAGGCGCGAAAATTCCCTATCTCCCAGTAGATAAGCCCGCGTTTAATCAGACGGCGGAAAAAACGCCGGGCGATCGATGGCCCGGCTACGTCAGAGTTTCTAATTCGCTTACGCGCAGCTGCGCAGCCTCATTCATCCCCCCGCGGCCGCGACGTCGCAAATAAAACGTCTCCGCTCTCTCGACTCTCTCCGAGGGGGACGGACGCGGGGGGAACCGCTCTGATTTCCCCGTTACGTTCGTTTGGGGTCGTTAATAATGTTTCGGATGCGACGTTCGCATTGTTTTCGAGGGTTATTGCCGGCCGGGATGTGTTTGCGCTCCCTTTTTGCGACCGGGAGGAAATTTTATTAAGTTGACATTTTTGTAACGTCGCAAAGTTTAAGCGGGTCTTTGTGTTGTCGTTCTTTTTTTTAGAAAATGGCTTTTTCAAACTGTATATAATAGCGGTTTCATCACTTTTGAAAGGGTTCGTGCGTCAAAGCTTTTATTGGGCTTTGATGAAATTTTGAGAAAGTTCCTTTGAAGATTCTTGCATCATTGTGCGATATACTTTTTTTTTTAAGGGGATCTTACACCACTAAAATGTATCCTTTAAATTAGATTTGATGATAATATAATCCATTTTTTATAAAAAAAAAGCCAAGATCCGCCTCTTTTAGTCCTTTCCATGAATAAGAACAGTCATTTTAAAATTTTCAGTCTCCGGATCTTAAAATTTTCCTACTTTATGTCAGTCTGAACAGAAGTCACACGTAATCAATTTTTTGCATTTCGTATTTTTTAAATTCAATAATCTGAAAAAATGCAACTAATTATAAAAAACTTAAAGCAGCTATTCTTCTTTATTGAAAGACAACACCATAATATCCCTGGTAGAAACGTTGAGCAGTTTTTGGCCAACTCTCAGCTTGTTTTCTAGTTGAAAACGATAGATTGCTATTATTTTTTGTCATTATCGAATAATTAAATTTGCTTGCTCATGAATATTTCAGTGTAATCATATTTTATTTACAAAATAATGTTTTTATCTAATTTAAGCATCAGTTTTAGCCACGTTAACCAGCCCAACTGGTTAATTTTCTACCAGGGACGTGAATACATATTATCTAATCACGGGTGTAGTACCCCCCCAAACTATTTATTAAATCTAATTTTCTCCAAGCCCAAGCCAAAGAATGATTCGCTAACCAAGCACCATCGTTTCCAACTTTCAGACTCCAAAGCAGCAAGGCACTACCGTGCATTCCACAACGGGCCGCTCTCAGGGCTCTCCAGTGTCGCCCTCGCAGGCGACGGCGTCCTCGGCAGCGACGGCTCCCCCATCCCGGCGGTGATACCACCTCAACCGCTCCCACAGTCTCACCGCCTCCCTCCCAGCTTCGCGCCGGCAGCTTCGTCCAGCCAGCAGTTCCGCTCTCGGATCGGGCCCCCCGCAGCCCGATCATGATCGACCCCAGCTCCTCGGAGGAGGAGAGCGAGGAGGACCAAAACGTCCGCCAGGGCCAAGCCGGTGGCAGGGGCCGAGAGGGTGTGGCGGCCGCCGCGGGGGGCGCGGCGACCGCCA
>JAWWEM010043487.1:0-13131 GCA_035582935.1 Ormyrus thymus
GCATTCCTGCACGTGCTCCGCGAATCGCCGAGACTCGACCTTTTACCTTACAATTATTTCTCAAAATTAAAATTAAATTAAAAATTAAGATTTTAAGTCATAAAAATAAAATAACTAAATGCGTAACATAACAGTTATTTATAATTTTTACATTTCTATGAAACCGAAAAACTTGAAAAACAGCATACAGTTTATAATAATCCACAGATAGAATGTGGAACTTATAAAAATTTTTGTTTTTGTGGTTTTGCTATTTTTTAAATAATTTTACAATATCAAATATTTTCTTCCGACATTTATAATAAATTTATACTGTTTAAGCTATTTTTGTCCATAGCTATACATCAAATATTTATGTTTTATAAATTTAAAATTATTTCATGGAATTAATAGTTCAATTTTAGAACCGTAAATAATGTATTTTTAAAGTATATTTTCGTGCAAATAGATAAATTTAATAGGTTTATTTACATTTATTAGCATTGGGCAAAATTTGAGCATATAGTAAAACTGTGTAAAACCACATTCATTTTCGACCTTGTCCCCGTTTGTTCCCGTTCTCAAAATATTCATGAATTGCGGTTTAAAAATATCTAGATTTAATCCTAAAATATTGAAGAACATGCACTCCACACGCAATTTTGCACGATGTTAATGCACCGACACTATGTCATCTGGGTTTCGATTTCCTTTTCACTAGGATTATTTGGGTAGTTCTACTTTATGAACGTTTCAAATGGATTTGAGCTAACTCGTACGCGAAAAGAGCAATAAGTGTTTTTCAACATACTTGATGCTGAAATTATAAATATTTTATCGTTAAAAGTTTTAAAATTTTATATATTTAAAAGTTAGGGTATAAAGTTTACGGTATTAATTGCGAAAGCACTGAGTAATAACCTAACTTTTAAATTTATAAAATTTAAAAATTTTTAATGATAAAATATTTATAATTTCTGTGTCGAGTATGTTGAAAAACACTTTTTTGTTTTTCTCGCGTACGAGTTAGCATAAATCCATTTGTAACGTTCATAAAGTAGTACTACCCAAATAACTCCATTGAAAAGATGTAACGGTGGGTTTTTGCGTACCGGATAGGATTTCAGCGGAAGGGAGAGTGGAACTGGATTCGCAATGAATCAGAGAGAGAATTAGATTTAAATGAGTATATTCTTAATAACTTATGAGATGAATACAAAATAATCAAGACATAATATTCATGAGTTACAGACTTAGTCTACGGGCTTAAGGCTATGGTAAATACGATCTTAGAACTACGGTAAATACGGACTTACTAATTACAGCTTAAACTACGGTTTATAATTATGGTGCGGATACGGGACGGACGCGGTTACAAGAATTGTTTTCGGTAACGGTATAACGGAGGTGGAGCGAATGCACGCACACGGGTTGCTCCCGGTAGATGGTAAACGGTGGTGGTGCAAACGCGAGCATACGGATTGCTCGCGGTAAACGGTATTTCGGAAGTGGAGCGAACACGGTTACATCGGTTGCTTCTGGTAAACGGTTTACTTGTAACGCGGATAGGCTCACCCGGTTCCAAGTTCTTTGTTCCTCGCGGATACACGTCGGCTCACGTAGTATCCAAGAGGGAACGACGGACGGTGGGGCGTTGGACTGCTACGAAGGCTCTCGTGGCAGACGAACCCTTCTACTAAGAAGCTGACGTAAGCCCACGTACGGCTTCCTGGTGTTAGACGGTGGAACGGAATCGGTGTCGGAGGCTACCGGGGTCATCCTGCCGCGTAAGCTCACGCCGACAGTCTAACTCGGTTGGTAAGTTCCGGGGAAAGACGTAGGCGAACGTCTTCGCCAGGGACTCTGTCGGTCGGGATGGGTCGAGAATCCTCCGTCTACGTGGGGCGCTTTCTGCACCACGTTGTCCACCCTTATGCGCCGAAGGGGAGGCTACAGCCTCGAGGAGCAGCTGGATAATGTCTTCGATAATATGAAGGTGCAACTACGTCTGCACATCCCCAGACGAAACGTAAGGGATATTTCTGATCTCATCCAACAGGTCGAGGAGTATGAAGAAACCCTGAAGGAGTCCCGAAGGCACGAGGGACCAAGGAAGGTCACCTTCGTCGGCACCCCTAAAACCAAACCGCCACCAAAGAAAACGTACAAGCGGGCTGAGTGCTGCTGGCGTTGCAAGCAGCGGGGACATCAACGCCATCAGTGTAGGAACGCACCGAGGAAGTTCTGCTCAGTATGCCAGAAGGACTTAACTTACGAAGGACTGTCATGGCATCCCGAGGCAACGTGGCTACTACTATGGCCACCACAGAAGTCCCTGGAGCCCCAAAAAGGGCGAAGAAGTTTGGCAGAAACAAGGATTCAATGTCGGACCGTTCACAGTACACAGGGTAGGGTCACCAATGATGGCGAATCTAAAGGCGAAAAGCGAGGAAGTAATTCGCCACACGCATGTAAGAGACCTCGAGCCACTCCGCGAAAAACCGCCGGTACAAGAAAACACCGACCACCGGAATCAGTGCACTTCAAGAAACGCCCATCACCGACGCAGAACCGGCCAAAGGCGAAGCAAGTCCAAAGGAAACGGCTTATCCAACCAGAGAAAGCATTAAATACTAAAGCAGAGGAATGCACCGGCGGAAGACCACCGACCAACATTGCTCAAAATAGTCATCCCCGAAGGAACACTTCCAACCAGCATTATCAGCGTTTTCCGCAAGCAATTTTTTTACCTCTTTTTACCGTCCGGTAGGCTCGCGCTCCCGAAGAAGGGGGGAAGTGTGACGACAGAGTAGTCGCACAACCCTGAAGTTGGTAGCAACTTCAGAGCGGATAACATTGTACAATGAGCCTAAGACGCGCGAGCAGTTCCGATTCCGTTCCGCGCCCGCGACCCAATTTATGAGTGGCAAATAATGTCAAGACACGTAAGCAACTTAGAGCTGACATCATAATTGCATGGGAACCCATGGAATTTCCATGTGGTTAGCAATCCGAGTTTTCTTGGCATGGTTTATTTGCTCTCGGTCGACTATAAGTTTGGTCAAAGTTTCAGGTACGCGCGACGTTTGCGCCATCTGTAAACCGAGGTTTTGTCCAGACCACTTTCCGTCGTTGAATTGCGCATCAGCCATAAGGCTAGATAGCGCTTGCCGTTCTGGCGCCGGGCGCACCTCTGCGAATGCACTGGCCCTATATAAGGAGCCGCCGGCGCCGGAGCAAGCCAGTCCGCCTCTCCGTCCCTGTTCGGGCGCTATGTAACGGTCGGACTTTAGTCGGATAGGAGTTCAGCGGAATGGTTGTCCAAGGACTCGTGGTCCTATGTGGCCAAGGCCATAAACGTATAACAAAGGTATACATAAAAAAGAATACATGAGTAATATAAATGGAAGACGCATGTCGGCGCACGTTAAGAAAAAGTAAAAAAAAAAATTTACAAATACGTTCTTAAATAAAACAAAAATATATAAAAATAAATAACTAAAAAATAAAACTAGAGAAAAAATAAAAATAAAGCTAAAGTAGAACTAAATGCTTAAACAGAACTAAATATACAGATATAAGGTAACAATTCGCAGCTATTACAGTTCGAGCGCGCACGAGAGGAAGAACTTCTTAAGAATTTCCTTAAAAAGTGGCCTATCGTATTGACACCTCAAGTCGTGAGACAAAAGGTTCCAAAGTCTCGCGGCGTAGATATAAAAAGCGGATTGCCCTGTGGTAGTGGTGCAACGAGGGATGCAAAGGTCTAAGTGTGAGGCACCCCTACGACTTAAGACCTGTTTAAATTCAAACTTGGCAGCCAAATAGTGACGCTTGTCCGTCTTTAATATATTCACTAAGGACGAAAGGGCGATGAACTGTAGACGATTTTTGAAGGGCATGACTGCGCATCTACTAAATTCAGCCAAAATATGGTCGAATTTTCTTTTGCCTGTTACGAAACGCAAAGCAGCGTTCATTACCCTTTGCATCCTTAGGGAAAGTTCGCCCGAAAGACCGGAATATAAGGCGCATTCATAATCAATTTTAGCTAACACTAAAGCACGAGTGACCGTAAGTTTTACAGGCCTAGGTATCGCCGCACCTTTTTAGCCGATTTAAGGCAGCAAAACAACTGCTCTTGACGGACGTACAATGGTTATTAAAGGTCAATTTACTGCCTATAGTGACCCCTAACAGCTTCAGGGTTTTCTCTGGAACAATCACCTGCACGTCGATCATGATAGGAGGCAGAGAAAAAGAGCTGAGCCTACTAATAAAACCTCGACTACCAATCCAGATCGCCTTGGTTTTACTGGCATTAATGGTCAAACCATTTGAGAGGGCCCACAGAGATGTATTGCTCAGATCTGCATTGATTCTATCAACCGCCTCAGTAACTTCCGTGAAACGACAGCGAGTGTAGATGGCGAAGTCGTCTGCGTACAGGTGGTAAAAACAGAATTGTAGACAACTAGGCAAATCATTAATGAAGAGCATAAACAAAAGGGGGCCGAGAATGGACCCTTGTGGGACACTCATTCTGCGTATCCTCGGGCATGAGTGCCCATGCAGGGGATCAACTATCGCTTGAGTCCTATCCGATAGGTAAGACTTTATCCAGTCGGAGGCTGAGACCGAGAGCCCTAGAGCCTGCAGTTTGTCGACCAACAAGTTTGGATTGACACGGTCGAAGGCCTGAGAGAAATCGATAGAGACTAAGAGGGTAACCATCTCGTTATCGATTCCGTCCTTGAATCATCGACGATTTTTAAGAGTGCTGACTGGGTACTATGGTGCCTCCTGAAGCCTGACTGAAACTCGTCTACTAGGTCTCGACTAGCAATAAAATATATCAGTTTATTGAAGGCTATCATCTCTAAGATTTTCGAGACAGCACATAGAATGCTGATGGGTCTCAGGTCTTTGGCTTCGAGGACCGGGTTCTTTTTAGAGAGAGGCCTCACAATTGCATGCTTCCAATGTCGTAGAAACTGACCAGATTGAAGAGAGCAATCAAAAATATGAAGCAGGATTGGAAGAGTAACCGACAAGCTACGCTTCAAGAGCGAAAGCGGGATGCCGTCTGAGCCCACCGCGTTTAACCAAGAGTGATTTGTAGCTCGAATAAACTCCTCATATTCAACGTATGAAAAGTAAAAACTTTCGTTCGGATCAGCGGCAGCGAAAGAGAGCACTGGGGGCTCACCGAGGTCATGATCGCCGATGAAGAAACGGTTTAAAGTGTCCGTATCGCATGGGAGAGAGGGAAGGCATCCGCTGTTCTTTCGCACGCCGAGCGAATCAATCACCTTCCAAAGTGACCTGCTGTCCTTGCAGGTCATAAGCTTATCTCTCGAATAATTTAATTTAGCATTGCGGATGAGTAGTTGAACACGATTCCGCAACGCCTTAAACGTCGCTCGATCGGTAATGCGTCCAAATTTTTTAAATTTGCGATATGCGTTATCCCTTTTCTTTATTAGAGCTCTAATATTATCGTCGAACCATGGAGGGGAAAACCGTCTTTTCTTTCTTACCACAAGCGGAGCGTGACGATCATAGACGGCTGCAAGAAAAGGGACTCCAGTCCTGCGCTTGCAAGTCACAAAGAAAAGCATCAATGTTAAATGCTCGAAAATCACGAAAAGTGACGAACTGAGATCTATGTCGCGGGATCTCGAATCGTAAAGTGACTAACAGTACGTGCTTAGTAACATGCTTAGAAATAGCAGGTGCTTCGACTTGAGTGAAGCGTTCGACTTTGCTTAAGTTGGTGACGCAGATATAGTCGATTGTCGAGGCAGAGGTCTCTGTATGGTGTGTGGGGGCAAACGGAATAACGTCTAGTCCAAAGGTTCGGAGAGAAGAGCTTAAGATTTTCTGGGGAGTGGAGTTGCCATGCCATTCAATATTTAGATCAGCTAGAAGTAGAATCTCATCATACCCCCCGACACAGCTAAAAATAGCATCGTCGAAATCAGACCAGTAGCCTGCTTTAGGTGGACTATAAGCGACTGTACAAAGAATTTTCACAGATGGTAACGAGATTTCTACCAATAGCAGCTCTGGTCTAAGAAAAAACTTAGAGCCATGGAATGAAGCTCCAACGAGCTGTGAACGGAGGTTAGAGCAAACATACAGTGCGACTCCACCGCCTCTCTTACTTCTGCGGCAATTATGATAAAAAGTGTATCCCTCAACGTTGTAGATACGAGTGTCCGTGTCGGGCTAAAGCCATGTTTCACTAATGCTAGAATATGCAAGTCGTTATCGAGCAAGATTTTATGTACGTCTCACGTAATCGATAGTGTCAATTTTGCGTAGTTGACTGGCGTGTAAAATAGACCAGCGTTTTTTGTCAAAAGCAGCGTGTGAAGAATCACCATCAGATCTAGAAGCCTTACAATTGACACAGCAAAGCTCTGGATGCAAACGCAGTCTTTCGTAAGATGATCGCCCGCACAGTGCCGAGAGCGTGCAGGATTGTTGCAACGGCTGGCAATGTGGCCCAACTTAAGACATTTATAACACTGCAAGACCGTGACATGATCTGCGAACTTACAGGAAAGCATGCCGATAAAAATCTTCCCTACAGAAAAAAGCAGATTTCTAACACGAGCACTAACTTCCACAACGACAGAGCGAGACGCCCTGTTTTACTGGATACAGGTACACTATCTTAACCTCATTGTCGTCCGAATCGCTAAGATTTTGCTTAACGATATACTCCTTAATATACTCTGCCGTAAGCGAGGTGGGCACATTTTTTACAATAATGCGAGGAGCAAGTTTAATATCCGGTTTAATTTCAAGTCCTACACTCGCGAGCTTACTACTTAGTTTCTGCTTGTCGACGAAGTCTGAGTCAATAGTGACAGATGTATTGGCGCTGAGCGAGATGCGGTTAACTTTGAGGTTAATATCTAACGGGTTAACCGAACTCACACATTTGGCTTTGACCGACGCGGCAGATACAAAGCTATCATTAGCGGACGCCACGGGCCCGATCACAACTCGCCGAGACGGAACTACACGCACTGGTTTACCGCGATTGACGAAAACTTTGTTAGCCGACGCATTTGCTACGTGGGCATAGCTCGGCCGAGAGAAATTATCCGGCGCACCTGCAGCAGACATATCAACATCCGCAGCCTTTTTAACTAAGGATTCGGTCGCTCTACAAACCTCATCGCATGCTCGAGAAAGAAAAACACCAGCCGTGTTGTTGGTGCTGTCCACTGCAAGCTTGCACTTGTAAGCTGTCGCAATTTCCAAAATCGCCTGACCAAACGAGATTACTGCATCACGAATTACTTTCCTTCGCTGTGTGTCCCTTTCAGTCGCTAAGTTCTTAATTAACACTTCGCGGTTTTCCTTCACTTGATTTAGCAGCTCGTCGACTTAGTCAACTGTTAACGTCTTATCTGTAGTGTTTTCACCGGCCTTCGATCTTTTCCTCTTTTTCGTCCTGTCATTATCGATAACGTCGGCCTCTGTCGAGTCCATTGATGCGTCGCTCATTCGGATTGACAGGAATGATCGACAGGTGTCACTTCCGATTCATGATATCGATGATTTAGCAGATCGAAGCAAAAGTGAGGTTATGCAAAAATTGCAAGTAAAATTTGCAATTTGCAAGCAACCTCGCACCATCCACCACGAGAAAATTGGAAAAAATGGTGGAGGCAAAAAAAGCGCGTACCTCACCTGCAACAAAAAAGCCCGAAGGCATAAGAGCGGCAGAAAAGCGAGCGCTTGCCGGCGGCGCGGCGACTGCTGGTGGTGGTGGTGCGACGGCTGCTGGTGGTGGCGGCGCGCGAGCGCTTGCCGGCAGCGCTGGCTCTATATAAAGAGCTGCCGACGCCGAAGCAAGCCAGTCCGCCTTGGGCCGAGCTCCAGAGCACTTCGAGAGCCTACGAACGCTCTTGAGCTCACTGACGGGATAATTACATCCACGTAAACCTACGTGATGTACTTATCCTAGACCGAGGATTCCTGACCCGAATCCTAACCTCTCCGACTGACGTAGTTCCTGGCGTTCCGCCGTCTAACACCAGGAAGCCGTACGTGGGTTTACGTCAGCTTCTTGGTAGAAGGGTTCGTCTGCCACGAGAGCCTTCGTAGCAGGCCAACGCCGCACCGTCCGTCATTCCCTCTTGGATACCATGTGAGCCGACGTGTGTTCGCGAGGAACAAAGAACTTGGAACCGGGTGAGCCTACCCGCGTTACAAGTAAACCGTTTACCAGAAGCAACCGATGTAAACGCGTTTGCTCCACTTCCGAAATACCGTTTACCGCGAGCAATTCGTATACTCGCGTTTGCTCCACCACCGTTTACCACCTACCGGGAGCAACCCGTGTGCGTGCGTTTGCTCCACCTCCGTTATACCGTTACCGAAAACAATTTTTGTAATCGCGTCCGTCCCGTATCCGTACCATAATTATAAACCGTAGTTTAAACTGTAATTAGTAAGACCGTATTTACCATAGCCTTAAGTCCGTAGACTAAGTCCGTCACTCATGAATATTATGTCTTGATTATTTTGTATTCATCTCATAAGTTATTAAGAATATACTCATTTAAATCTAATTCTCTCTCTGATTCATTGCGAATCCAGTTCCACTCTCCCTTCCGCTGAAATCCTATCCGGCACGCAAAAACCCACCGTTACAAAGAAAATCAAAACCCAGATAACACAGTGTCGGTGTATTAACATCGTGCAAAATTTGGTGTGAAGTGCATGCTCTCCAATGTTTCAGCATTAAATCTAAATATTTTCAAACCGTAATTCATGAATATTTTGAGAACGGGGACAAACAGGTACAAGGTCGAAAATGAATGTTTTTCTAAATAGTTTTTACTATATGCTCAAATTTTGCCCAATGCTAATGAATGTAAATAAACCTATTAAATTTATCTATTTGCATGAAAATATACGTTAAAAATGCATTATTTACAGTTTTAAAATTGAACTATTAATTCTATGAAATAATCTTAATTAAATTTATAAAACATAAATATTTGATGAATAGGTATGGACAAAAATAGCTTAAATAGTATAAATTTATTATAAATGTTGGAAAAAAATATTTGATATATAAAAATTATTAAAAAATTAGAAAAATCACAAAAACAAAAATTTTTATAAGTTCCACATTCTGTCTATGGATTATTATAAACTTTATGCTGTCTTTTTTAAATTTTTCGGTTTCGTGGTAACGTAAAAATTATAAATATTACTACAGCCAAGCTTACAAAAATGCTTTGAAAATCGCTTAATGTCCAGCTAAATCGGCATTTTCATCCACTGTGCGGCGCGGCGTCGTGCCCGTTTGTCCCACCAGCCTGTTGCCGCGCATGTGACTATAGGTAGGAATAGGCAATTGTGCATTATCGTCAGGGTTCCGCCTCTTAGGCCCCAGTTTGCTTTTGCCATTTTTCCAATCTCTTTCAAGACTCCCATACTTTTGCGTTCGATATCATTAATATGCTGTTGTAAGATCAACCTTTCGGCAAATGTTATGCCAAGGTACTTCACCTCACTCAACATTTTTAATGATGTACCGTCTAATTTGACGGTGGGAGGTCTTTTAATGTCGAGTCTTCCTTTTAGAAGTATCATACCTGACTTTGACGCGGATATGCTTAGCTTGTTTGCCTTCACCATCCGTCCACTAAGTCTATTACGGCTTGTGCTTGTTTCTGGAGTTGCGCTCGACTACTGCCCGCCCTTAGAACTACTAAGTCATCTGCATATGCTAGCGCCTTGTAGCCAGCATTTTCCAGGGTTTTTAGGAGGCCATCAAAATTGATAATCCAACCTACTGGTCCGAAGACCGACCCTTGTGGACACCCCTTGGTGACAGATTTTCTGACTTCATCGAAGTGCGATATACACCGCACCTCCCTGTCTTCGAAGTAGTTCTTTAACAGGTTGTATAGGTTGGCCGGGCAAGCTCGATCTTTTAAACACTTAAGCAGCCCTGGCCACCATAGGTTGTCAAACGCTCCTGAGATGTCTAGCGGGATTGCCGTCACGTACTTTTCTTCCTCTCTTTCGGCGACAAGTCTGCGAAGGTGGACTATAGCGTCCTCTGTGCATCTCTTTGGTCTAAAGCCGTATTGGTTACTAGACGTTAGATCACTTTCATATATTCCTCGGCCCAATCTGCTGATTATCAATCTTTCCAGGGTTTTACCAAGGATTGAGAGAAGGCAAATTGGCCTATATGATTTCGCATTCGAATCATCCCCGTCAGGAGCTTCAAGTAACACTATTAGCAGACCCGATTTCCAACTCTTTGGAAAAACTCCATACTTCAGGCATCCATTGTACAGCTTGGTTATTTTCGGTGTGATAGTAAGCACCGTTTTTAGAAATACCTCCGCCTCTATTCGATCTATTCCGGGGCACTTCCCTTTTTTGTTTTTAAGGGCAGCCATTATGACTTCCTCTTGGGTGAAAGGCGTTGCCTCCAATGTTGTTAGTGGCGTTATGACTTGCCTTCTGACCTCCGCTTGCGCTGCGGTCTCACCGTTAAGGTCGTCATCCGGAACTAACGAATTCAGCAATGCTGTGCACGATTCGTTCCAACTCGTTGTGGCACCGTTTTTAGTGGTGATAGTGCTTGTCACTTTCGAAGTTCACATTTTCCCTGAGGCTATTTGGTAGGGTATACCCCAAGCGTTCAAATTGCCCTCTCGGGTTACAAATCTTTTCCAGCTGCACTTTTTGCCTCTTGGATTTCTTTCTTATATTCATTAGTGTTTTCACTAGCTTTTCCTTTTGTTTTTTTCGTATTTGTCTCTAGACTGATCTTGGTTTCTGGGAGGTCGTCCCCCTGACTTGTATGTATGCCTAACTCGTTTGAGTTTTTCCTTCAGGCTTGTCAGGCGTGGATTCCATCATGTTTGTGGACGTTTACGCCACATTTTTATGGGGATGGACCGCCAGCATGCCGACAGGATGGTTCCTTCTATTACTTTGGCATATGCTTCCACACCGTCCGGACCAGCTATCGACAGTTCGGCAAGGTCCTTTTTCCCGTCTTCCAATATGGCTTTCGAGAAGGACTCCCAGTCAGCCTTTGCCGTGTTGAAGCGAGGTTTCGTTTCTTTGGGCAAGCTTTCTGGTTGTCTCTTAAAGTCAAGGACAATTCCGATCGGCCTATGATCACTTGATGACCAGTCTTCTACTTTCCAACTGGTTACAAATTTGAGGAGATTAGAGGTAACTAATGTCACGTCTATGTCCCGTTTCACCCCTCCCATTGTTACATGTGGTGAGGTGACCTCTTTTGTTCACCACGACTAGGTCCTTTTTCAGAATAAAATCTTCGAGGGCTTCACCTCGGTGTTTCGCACCCCACCATTCAGATTTTGCGTTGGCATCGACTGCTATTAGGGTCTTTTGACCCTTCAGCTTGTCGAGTACCATCTCTAGGTGTTCGAGATAACTTTCGATGCCGTCACTGAATTGGCAGTAGAGGACTATGAGATAAACATCACCATAACTTCCTCTTACTTGTATGCAAGTGCAATGGCTTGTACAGAATGCAGAGATTTTCGTGACAGAGACAGTGCCAGCACTGCACAAGGCAGCCGCCATTGCGTGGCCGCCAGCACAAGTCTCTATCACAACCTGCGTGCTCTGACCTAGTCCCGGTATGCGGCCCCGCCAGACATACAGTTCCTGGAGCAGTGCAATGTCGCATTCCCTTGTAGCCATCGCATAACGGAGTTCGTCAGTGGCAACTTTGTATCTGCCTAAGTTAAGTTGAATAATGTTCAACTTACTGCTGCTTTTTTCCTCCTGATTCAGCCTGATCTTTTTCGGCCCAGGAGGGACAGTGTCGCTTTCGGGTTTGTCATGCCCGGTATATTGAAACTTGCGTTTCTTGTTACGTCCAGGGGCTTTAGCTTTCAAAATAAGCATGGAAGTCATTTTAGTTGTCTTTCAATATACACGTGTTTCTTTCGATCAGCGGCAGCGAAGGGCAGGGAGAGAGAGCAAGTATGCGAGGGTTCGAGTGGAGAAGACAGCTCTGGGCCGTACTTCTCCGTGCAGTCTGCTTTAAATCTCCTATTCCGTTGCGTCCGCTATAACGTGAGCTAAAATGTTTTGATCATCGGCTTTTCGGCCGATTTCCAGACAACTGTAAAATATACTATTTACATATATACAATATTTACAATATTTACAGAATCTTCAAGCGACTAGGTTCGCCTAGTCCACCATCTGACGATGATAAGTGTTCTCGCCTCGTGTGTTTACTCCCTTGACCAGTGAGGTCGCCTGAGTTGGAATCAAGCCTTTCAAAATAGATAGATTTCCTGGTTTCCCCTTTCCCGTCTACTAATGCAGTTCTTTCCTTCCGTACTCGAATCGTACTTTCCCATTTCGGTGTACTGACCAGTCACTCTCTTGCCTTAGACTACATCCCTTTCTGTTGGCACACAGCCTTCATACTAAGCATGCGTCGGTATGATTTTCAAGGATTATGTCTTTCTGAACTGCTTCATACTAAACATATTGGATAATCGTTCAAAGTTGGCAAAGCTTTCCAGAGCCCAAGCAGGTACTCCAGTGACTTATGCTAGTAGACCATCCGCCCCACTGGGCCCGGTCCGTAGTGCGTTCAATTACATTTAAATACGTTCAAGCGCTCGAGCATTCGATTGCAAAAATATCCAAGTCTTTCGAAGTGACAGTCGGCGGCATTCAAACCCCACTGTCTAGCTGGGGAACCCGATGTCGCTGCTCACCGTAGAATTGCAATCTAGTAAACCAAATAACTATGACGTTGTACCCGGCACGACGCCGCACCGGTTTCCCGACAACGCACTATTATTTCTAAAACGAACCCAGAGAATCCGTCTCTGGGGAGGCCGGCCGATCGGGATTACCGGAGCCGGGATGCTTCGGCCGAATGCACGCGCGATGTTTTGCGACACTCCCGACTTCCCGCCGCGATCACTTAAATAAAGGGAGCCTTGAGGTGACTTGCCCGCGAGCCCATCTCGCTGATTCACTCCCCTGCCTCTCTCTCTCCGGGCTGACCCGGAGGACGCCCACTTGCTCCTACTTCCCTCGGCGAGGGCGCAGGGAGGCCACCCGCCGCTCGAGCCGCTGTTGGAATGGCAGTGG
>JAWWEM010043508.1:0-13126 GCA_035582935.1 Ormyrus thymus
ATCAGCGACCTCAAAAACATAAGGTATATATGGTCTGGTCCGTGGGTTTTGACATTTTTTTTTTTGTGTGGCTGTGTTATCAGTATGTCAAGTATTATATATACATTCCAACTTTCTTGATAATATTGTGCTTCGTGAATTTAAATAATCACAGTTAAATATAAATCAAACAAAAGAAAGTGATGACATCATACCATCTTACTACTAATATTGTTAATGGAACAAAATTGGAATATAAAAAAACTTTTTAATATGACCAATGTAACTGCAAATTTAATTATGTATTCAATTTTGGTGCAAATTAAACAAAAAAAGTATTGAAGTCAATATATAAATAATGAAGTATATAAGTATCAAAGGTGTAAAATTTGGTATTGTTACTTTTTATTACCATATTTCCCATTTTACAATCAGTTTCCATAAAAATATTTCAATATATATTTTAATCTTGATAACAGTATTTTAAGAGTATTTTATGCTATATGTTTGCAAAGGTGCTTATTGCAGGAATCGGGTATCAAAAAGACGTGTGCGATCTCTGCACACCTGCAGCTATAGCTGTAGTTTTTCTAAACATGCAAAGTTCCATTTATTTGCTTTGCATACTCTTCTGAGTAGTGCGGTAATATTGTACGCTGAGCACTGAAATGAGTGCGCAGAATCAAACTTTGCGCACACTGTTTAGAAAAATAACTTGGCAGATACTTGCGGGCCCGTCTTTGAAAAGTTTTTTGGTCAATGGGGTTCTTCTATATAGGAAATCAAGGTTTATTCTTTAAGCAAAAAATGCAACAATCCAACGTTACATGTATATATGGAAGCAAATCATGCGAAAGCGGTGAATCATCTTGCACGAATTCAATGTCATTTGCGTAACAAAAAAGGGTGCGAGACCTATACGATCGAAAAGTCTGCTATCGTGTATAATAAAAAATTAATATTTTCATTGTATGCACTTGTTACGTTATTATACGCTAATATGCAACGGGGACAGACAGGTGATTCCCACACGAGTCGACTTCATCGCGAGAGCGTAGTATATTTTGGGCACTTTTTATGTACTGTACTATTCCTTAACATGTTTTATCCGTATAAGTAGATCATTAGGAATTATTAAAGAGACTTCTTTTAAGATAAATTGTTAAACAAACTATTTGCTTAAGAATATACTTTTGTAAAAAAGTAAACTTTTTAAATCAGAATTTGTATTAAATATTATATTTTCGAGGATTAAAAATTCTAAAGTACAAAATTTTCTAGGAAGTTTGAATACTTGACTTACTGATAATTGATTGATTTCATTACTTACTTTTATTTGAATCGTATTGAACAATCATTATTTAAAATTTCAAAATACAATTTTTTCAAAAAATTTCGTTAAAAAACATTATCCAAGGAGAAATCGCCATTTTGTAAAAATCTAGATTAACAAAGTTTATAAAAAATATATTTGTTTTTGTGAAGATTATATGGTAAGAAACTCCTACTTGCCTAAGTACATACTTTTGTAAAAAATTAACGTTTAGAAAATATTTGCAGAACGCCACAGAGCGCTTCGGGGCCCTTTAATAATATTTTCAAGGATTTAAATTTGTAAAGTACAATAAAGTACAATATTTTCTAAAAAGTTTAAATAACTTACTGATGACTGATTTCATTACTTTAAGGAGGCTCAATCGTGTCATGCGGGAAGCGAGAAAAGCGTGGACTCCTCTCTCCACGCGGACGGCGCCCCGTTCACCGCGCGCCCCCGCCGCAACCAAGGAACTCGACATTTTGTTTACGTTGTCCCTTAGTTCATTGTCAAATTCCTAGTAAGCGATTCACAGCCGGGCACATTTTGATTCCGTGATTGTTTTTCTATAAAACTATCGCTGTTCCATAAGAGCTCATGTTAAAACTTCAATTTTCAAGAATTTTTTTTTCAAAAACCGTGAGGTAAAAAAATCAGAAAAAATCATGTAATTCTATTTTTAACTAAGAAATAACAAAAAAATTTCAATCTTTTTCCGCGGTTTCGATTAACCACCGAATCTCCTTAACAAGGAAGTCGGTTGCACTCCTTATTAGGGGCCTTGCAGGTTGTTATAGGAAAATCAAATAATTATAAAGATAACTTTATTTTATCTTTTTCAAATTTTACTTCTTCAAAATCCTGAAAAACAATAAATTTTATATTATTGTATAATAAATGAATACTTCTTTTAAGTGCTAAAATGGCAGACTTGAATAAAAAGATTAAATAGAGCAAAGAATATGGCTCTTCTTCGTCCGAAGTGTGAAAGTTTTTCGTTAATTTACAACGGGACGTGGTGTCGTCCACGTAGCTCTGCCACTGCTCCTGACAAGCGAATTGCCCGTGTCCGACTCCCTTTTTTCTGTACTTCCAGAGCTATTACGAACGCGACAATACCGCAACTGTTCTAAAGCAAGAAAGCTCTTCACTTTCAGAAAAGGAGAAACATTTAAAAAGATATCGACGAAACAAACGATTTGAAATTCCGGTAATGGAAAGGCTAATAGAAAGGGAAGAATCAGCCCATTTATAAGTTATTTGTTCCAATACAATTACATTTTACAATGCACATTAAATTATAAAATAAATTTTACAACAAATTTTAAACTAAACGTAAATAATTACGGGAATGGGTTATAAACAAAAGAATTTAGCTTTCTTAACATTAAAACGCTTAAAAATTAACAAGTTTTTTATATTATCCTTTTAGAAGTCTTGATTTTTTACTTTTAGCCCTTAGGTTTTTTCAATTCAATTCTGAAGAAATTCTTAAAATTTCAATTGAATTCATAATTAGGTTTTTTAATTCTTAGACAATTAAAGAACGCAAATTATAGATAAGCAGGAAGCTATTAGGAAGTGCAATAAAAATCTACATTCCATTTACTACAAAGCATTCAATTCGTTAAGGACTTACAGATATCTATCTTGTAGAAAAGTGATTTAAAGCAAGAAAGACAAGTAAAGATCAACTGGGTGATGACTTGGCGGTGATCATGCGGTTTCCCGCGGAACTTATAACTTAAACAATGTCCACTGCAGTCATAACTTGGTAGCGCGGTTTTCTCACCGAAGCTAAGGCTGCAAACAAAAAAATCGATAGCGCTGTAAAAAAGTGTGAACATTTCCAGCGAATCTGATTCTCCTCGCAAAAAATTGTCGGAGAAAGTGGTTCCGTTTCTTTTTCTTGAATTATGCTTTGATCAACTGATAAAGCCGAGTGTCAATAATCGCAGATACTTATTAACCCTTTGCGGCATGGTGGTCAATATATTGACAACCAAAATGATCTTCTAATTTATGGTATATCAGAGACCATATGACGCTTTTTCGTTCGGTTTGTTTGTAATTTCATTTAAGTAGAAGTTTAGGGAACACTTGGCATAACATATATATCGATATTTGTTTAAGAATTTGTTAAGTAAATAAATAAATAAACAACAAAAAAGGTCATTTTCATCGAAATAATTCATGTCGAGGAGAACGGATGCTTCAATTGATTTGAAATTACGTGCAAGAGGGTTTTCGAGGTCACTGATTACGAATTTAGGCTGAGATTTGCAAAATTCAAAATGGCGGATTCAAAATGGGGGCTGAAAACTCGAAAATTTATGAAATTTTGCTAAAATTATGTCTATACGGGTTTTTGAGGTCGGTCATTACGAATTCGAGCTCAGATTTGCAATAATCAATGAAAATTTAAAAAATTGAAAATTACGGATACAAAATGGCGCCCGAAAACTCGGTAATTCGATAAATCTTGCTAAAATTATGTATACATGGATTTTCGATGTCGCTGATTACAAATTTGACCTTAGATTTATAATAGGTTAGGTTGAAATTTTCATTCTGAAAAAAATTTCTAAATTTTTCTAAATTTTATGATAATTTTCCATATTTGTGGTCCCCATTTTGAATCCGCTATTTTGAATTTTGAAAATCTGAGTGCGTGTTCGTAGTCACCGACCCATAAAACCTCTTATGTCTAATTTTCAGCAAAATTTTTTAATTTTTTGAAATTTGAGCAACCATCTTGATTCCGCCACTTTGAATTTCAATAATGTCAAAATTCTGAGTTTAAATTCGTAATCAGCGCCTTTAGAAACCTTTATAATCCAATTTTCATAAAAATCCATCCATATAAAAAATGTATGCCGCAAAGGGTTAAAGGCCTGACAATCCAAATTTCAAAATGTATGCTTGAACGTAAATAAACGTATGCTTGAACACTCCAAACAATATTGTTTTTTTAAACTATTTTCTATTATATGTTTTACAATTCAAGAATTTTGTGTTTAGTTCTTAGAAATAATAAAAAAATATTGGTAAATCTGGTTTTATGATAGACTAAAAACAGCTAAAATTATAATTTTAAATACTAAAATGTACCAATATAAATACACCCTATGTAATTCAATTATAAAAATTATAAAAGAAAGATTTAGAACACTACTTGAAAACAGTCCATGCACGCGGCACGCGCGCTTTTGGATTTCTAGTAATATTAAAAAAATGGAATACAAATTACACTGACACCGCAACAATCAATTCTAATTTCATAATTTTACTCAGTGGTTTAAACTATTATATCAAGTGACATTTCTTTTTGTAGATTCTATTTTAATTTTCATACAAAAGTTTTAAAATATAACATTATGTATTGAAATTCTATTAAACTCATTAAAATTGCACTATTAATCACATGTTTACTCACCTTTAAATGCATTTTAGTAGCATTTTTATACGCCAATAAAATTTATTGTAAAATTTACTTTATTCTTAGTTCTAATTTTCCACTTTTTTCAAGAGGTAGTTTGTCAAATATTTGGCAGTATATGTAATTTTTGCTTTTTCTAAATTATTATATAGGCTCAAACATGAAGCTTCCAGTGCAATCCCTTATATAAAAAATTCCACGCGATATCTCAAGCTGAGGATATCAAAATCGATCGAGTTTATCAAATTATTATCTTTTGTCAAAAAAAAGTTAATTAACGAAATCGAAATGTTGGCGCGCCTAATCAACCTATTAAATATATATAATTTTATACGATCTTCAAACTACAATTTAATGAAATTTTCATGTTTTTTTATATACTAACATAAAATAGTTTTTTTAATTCGAAAATAAAATTACAATAAAATTTTGTTGAACCTTATGCACGATATTTTTAAGTTTTAATTTTATAAAATTAAAACGAACTGTTTTCTAATTAAACAAAGAAATTCTTCTGTTTAAATTTTATAATTTTCGTGCTTAAGGACTCTCATAGGTTATGTGAAATCATACAGAATGACTTGAAATTTTTGTATGTTATTCCTTAGTTAAAAATAAGATTACATGATTTTTTTTCAGAATTTTATATCGCCACGGTTTTCGAGAAAAACATTCTTGAAAATTGAACTTTTAACATTGGCTCTTATGGGAGAGAGAGGTTATGAAGGGCTTAGGCATAAAAATTCGTGATAAAATACATACAGTGATAGTTTTATAGAAAATAATCAAGGGACCAAAATGCGCCTGGCTGTCAATCGATTATCAGGAAGTTGACAAAGATCTGAGGAAAAACGTAAACAAAATATTGAGTTCATTGGCTGAGGAGGAGGCGCGTGGTGAACCGGGAGCTACTGGCGGAGAGAGAGGGAACTCCCCTTTCCGCCCTCCAGCCGCGAAAATTATGAGACCCCTTCATAAGATTCAGAACAAAACATATGCAGCATAAATATGGTTCGAAGTATTTTCTTTTCTCCGGCTCAGCACGCCATAATCATTTCATTTTTTTAATTAAAAAAAAATGCTTATTTCGAAAAAACTTATAAAAGTAGCGCTATTTTTTAGAGATGGTCAAAATATCAACAGTAGAATAAAATTTAGTCTGGGGAAATGCACGGAAATACGTAAAAACCACAAGTCAATTTCATTAAAATAAGTAAAAAAATCAAGATTTCATCCGGCATTCAGTAGTAAATATTAAATAAAAAAAAAATTTTTTTTCGTATTTCCCACTTAATATAAAATGCTATTTTTATTAAAATACTCAAAATTTTAAAAATTCTTCATGCTGAAATCAGTTATGTGCATTCCTTGTAAAATTTGACCATGAATTGCCGTGAGCATTCTCCTTTAAAGTTTTCTTATTGATGGCGATTCACTAGAAACTCTAAAAATAAACAAATTATAGCTAAAGTTACTTACTTTAAAAAAGTGTAAAAATTAATATGCATTGGCGTGCAAAATTATTAGTTATAGCTCGTTCAAAATTATTCTCGTAATTTTTACCCGCGATTGTATATCTATATATATTGCTACCGCGCGTCGTTTATTTACATCCTTGACGCGAAGACAGTGCTGTATATCTATGTATTCAAATGTTCTATATCTGCCCATAGAATACTATACCTTAAGCCTCATGAAAATTCTTGACATATTGTGCGCGTTTATGAATACTTATTCTCAGAAAAATTGTTCCCTTTTCAAGGCCTAGTTTTTCATTACATTAACCTGGTAGAATATTAAGTATTAAAATTGGGCGTGAAAATAAGAACAAGCTAGGACTACTATCTTGTTCTTAGCAATCGTGAAACGCTTTTTTTCACATTTCTTAGGTATTTCTTAATTTAGCCGATAAAATTGACATACCTCAAAATGTTCACATTGATTTTTATTTCCTATGTGGAAAGTATTACACATTTTTTAATCAAGAGTATTAATCCATAGTGTTTATAAAATAAATATCTTAAACTGTTGATAGTTTATTAATTCTGAATTCATTAAAGTAGCGCAGACACATTTTTATAATTATTTCAATAATATAAAACATTTCTAAGATTAATACCTTTTTTCTAGACATGAAGTAGATACAGTCGGCTCGTTTAATAACGCCGCTTCTCCGCCAGCGCTTCTCTCGAGCTGACCCCCCACTATGCGGCCTACACGCGAGCTCGAGGATTTCGTTAAATCCGCTTTTAATACCGCCACAGCTCTATGCAAAGTTTTTTAGTACAAAAATGCATCATTCACCTCAGCAATACACTAAGAGAATTTAATCGCAGGACAATGCGATTTTCTGAATAGTATTTAGCCCATTTTAGACTAATATTTACCTTGACTGAGTAATTTTTGCTCTACTTTCGAGTAAATTTTATCCAGAAAATCGCATTGTTCTGCGAATTTTTACTCAAAAATTATGCGACGACTAATGACGAAATATTATTGACGACTACTAATGAAGAGCAAAATAAAAGTGACTGTTAATTAAAAATTATGTTTGTTTGGTGATTTGAGTACAAAACTGCGGATTCCTTAACTAGCAAACTTCGCATAGAGCAGCGACGGTAATAAAAGCGGAGGTAACGAAATCGTCCAGCTCACGTGTAGGCCGCATAGTGGGGGGTCAGCTCGAGAGAAGCGCTGGCGGAGAAGCACGTTACTAATTGGAAATTAGTAACGTGCTAGTAAAAATGGTTGTTACATTTCAAAGTATTAACTGTCTTTTAAGTGTGAAAAAAACGTTTCACCGTTAGCAAATTATAATCTAAGAAGAATAGCTTGTTTCTACCTAATCTTTGTTTTCGCCACCTATTTCCTAGGAAATAAATGATTGGTTTCTACCAGGGTAATAGATCCCTAAAGGAAATTTTTAATCTGCTTTTCTGCAACTTTTCTTTTTTATCCACCAGCTGATTTCCTATTATTCGTGATTGTTGTTCATTGTTTTATTTGAGGCTAGCTGTAATTGAAGTTACCTACAAAACCTACGCGTACACAACAATAGAAGAAAATTGAGGTCCACTCATCTTATCTGCGATTAACTATCCTGCTAAATATGCAATTCGCTAAGATAAATTTATTTAATTAATAATTAAATCACTAAAATTCAATTATCGAAAAATATTAACTACCTTTTTGATTCTCAAGACAGATCTAAAAATACATAGCTCATCCAAATTTGAAAGCTCAGAAAGCATTACCACGGCAATTGAGACGGACACACTTGGCGGGCGTTAGTAGGGGTATATCAAGCTGCAAATATAGACTACCCACCTGATCACCATAAAAATTTATAGAGCCTTCAGCCGCCGCCTCCTATCACGATCGTAAATTCTATTATTGATGTCTATTTTAGTAGTACCAACCCTATGCCACCCTCTTCGGAATATTTCGTACCGCATTCGTATTTGTTCTACCGCTTCTTTTTCTCTTCCTGTTTTTAAACGCTCTGCACCCTTCGGTTTATTCGTCCAGAAAGTTCGAACAGTTTTACTTACGCGTCACCTTCGAATCGCACGTTGTGCACTTTACGAGCGAAATTTTACAGCCTACGGACTCTCTCTTTGTTTCTCTTGTGCACTCCCTCTCTATGTCTCTGCTTTTTAATCAGATGGATAATGATTTAATCGAGCTGAGCTGCTAGGAAATGAATGATTCTATTAAAATATTAGGATTAAACTGGAAGCATTATTAACTAACGATTATTATTGTGAATCGAAGACAATACGTCTAAAGGTATTTTATAATTCCAATATTACAAATACTCTTCATTTACAACTCAAGAGAAAAGAGTTTCGCAACTTTACTGTGCCTTAAAAAATGCTCTTTGTTTTCGTAGTTAACTTTTTCCTATCCATAAAATAAATTTAATAAATATCGAGATACGTAATTTTCAATTAATGATAATATACAAAACATACGAAAAGGCTGAAATATTAATTGTTTTCATTTTTAGACTTCGTGTCCCTCTAAATATTTCATTTATATGATCCATGTACTTTGACTTGAATACATGACAAGATGGAATATTCCTTTAATATCTCTCCTTCCGTTCCTCGCAGACAGGCAGGCAATCCTTAAACGCCGATGAATATTCTCGTAAACCATCGGCGTCGCAAAAAGAAGGCAAGGAGCAATGCGCGTATTCGACCTTTTTTGCCAAAGAATTCTCTGCGATGTCGAGGAGGAAGACGCGATGATCTTGCGACGTCGACACAAGCAGAGGTAGGAGAAAGCTGCACAGGCTGCGGAATTTTCAGAATTTCAAGCAGGGGACGGATGTATTTCATACCTGATTCGCTTATTAGAAAATAACGTCTGCTAAGGAGGAAGATTGGAAAGAGTGGAGAACGCCAGACGAGTTTAGAATTACGGAATTCAGGGTTCAGTTGCACACGTCGAATGTTCAAAGATTCCAAAGGAGCCAAGAGATTGGCTTTGATGTCGCTCTTTTTTCTCGGAGTTTTTAATAAATTTTTTGCAAGAAATGTATTAATATTATCTACCTGTTATTTTGTTTTTAATATTTTTCGATTTAAGTCAGAGTATGCCTGAATCGTATTAATAGTAATATTTTTCGAATATTAAATAAAATTCTCAGCGGCGATGGCTCAGACAGTGTAGTGTCAGACCTTTAAGTACAAGGACTCTTAGCTGGTTTGATCCCAATCTCGGCCGAAAACTGACTTTGGGACACCACTATATTTATTTGCAAGTGTCTAATAGCACTAAAGCTAAAGTGGTTCGGATTCCACTATTAACTAGGTTCCAACATGCAGTTTCCTGCAAGAATGCAGAGCCATGCAAGGCTCGAAAAGAGGACTTAGATAGACTTAGATAGAAATTAACAAAAAAAGCAAAACAAAAAAAAAAAAAAATGCCAAAAAAATGCTAAAAAATATGAAGGCAGTATGTCCCTACAGTATAACCGTTTAGATTTTGATGAGATTGGACATACTGGTCTGAAAGTGACTCAAAAAAATTTTTGAGGCCAGGATACGTTAGGCAAAAGATATTAGCATTTTAATTTTTATTCGTAACGGACTCTTATGGGACATCAACTTTTAATTTATATTACACAAAAACTACTGTTCAAATTTCGTTCAAATTTTTTTCAACAAATACTGTGATCCTAATGAACGTTTTAAGAGCTTGAACCCTTCAATTGGTTATCTGTAAAAATTCATTTAAGTTCATTTAAGAATTATCTAATAATTTTTCCTCGGGTTTGTATATCTGTATCCACAGCAACAGCTCGTCGTGTACACGCGCTATATTAAATTAATCAAATGTATTGTCAAATTTAAGACTAATACTATTATATTAATAAAAAATGTTATTAAATTAATTTCGTCATAATTACAAGTTATTGCACTGTAGTACTATAAATCTAGACAATCAATCCTTTGAATGAATTCGATAGATTCATGTGCGCATCGCGCGTTGTATATTCTGTTTTTATTGCAGCTATTAAAAATAATTTATACTTTATAAAAACCAATTCTTTTTTCTTTTAGTTTTGATTGATCTTCGAAATTGAAATAATGCGATATATATAGTTCATTTACCTAATAACTTATGGTTTACTTTTAATTTATGTTAATACTAAAACTTGAGGTTGGAAACTATATGGGCATATCCATGGAACTTTTAATTTTTGTGGCACCTGGACTTTTTTCTATGATAATGCATTGGAATCTTGTATCGAATGTGCTTTTCTGTAGAGTATTTATAACTGTACAAAACTCATTGATAAAAACGTACGTCATTAATACGAGATAAGCCTGTCGAACAATATAAAACGTAAAAAATGCACTAATTCGACATTTTCGATTGTACCTTTGAAATCAAATTTTTATTAATTGACTATAACTTTTTCAGAATTCAAAATGTTTATTTGAAAAATTACAGTAGTCTCTTATTATTAGTAACTATAATGTTCCGAAATATCAAAGATGTGCCACCCAGTTTCTCCCCAAAAAAATCGAGAAAGTGTGTACCTCGATTTTAACAATCACAAATTTGTTGTATATTCGTGCTTAAAACTTTCAAGCATTTTTGAAAATAAAAAAGTAAAACCATGATTCTATTATATTTCAAAAAACAAAAAAAAGCGTATAGTTCCAAATTTATGTGCTACAAAAATAAAAAAACTGTATATAAAAATTCATCGACATGTGATCGCGTAATTCATTTTCAAATTAGCTGTATTTCGATGGCACAGGTGCAATTTTATTTCGAACCCTTCAAAACATGATGTAAATTGTAAATTAGTGTTCTGGAAACTTACTACAAAAATGCTTAATCATTAAAATGAATAATTACTTATTTTGGAGATTTTTTTGAACGAACAATTTAATAGATTTTTTAGAAATATTTTGAATTTCCCAAAATGATTTATAAAATTATACTCTATCAATATTTTACGAATATATAGCGTACAATGTATAAATTTGACATATAAGTTTAATTATCACTATACAGGGTATCCAAAAAGTACTGGGACGGTTAAATAACTCGCCGGGAAAGCATTGTTGCTGAAAACTCTAAATGGGGAAAATGTAGGATTGTTAGGAGTTCCAAGTTAAATTTTTTAAATAGGAGCTTATTTTTTCCTACAAATTTATTTCAGCAGCAAATTTTACGTTCACATAGGTAGTTTTAGTTAATTCAGTTTTGGACCTTTTGGGCCCAATGTATGTATATTTTCTTCCTATAAAAATGTGTTATTTTACGTGAATAGTGGTTTTTACAGCATATTCTTCTGTTTTATTGAAAATCATTAAAATTAAAGCTCCAAAATTTTGAGGCTTATGGGACTAATATTGATTTTTTCTCTGGTAATAAGTGGTTTAGGGTGTATTCCCACTTCATAATTCGAAATATCGAAGTTTGAGATCCAAAACCTGATTCAGCCTAATATTTTATATTTGAAGTGACAAGTAGCTATAGGAAGCAACAACAGGTCCGAAAATCACTTATTACTCAAAATTTTAAAATTGTATGAGAGAAAAGAGATATTGAGTCTGTAAGGACCAAAACAGGTTTTGGCACTTCAATCTTAATGTCTCTGACTACGCGGAAAAAACTATGGTGGCTTTCCTCCACTACAAACTAAAAGTAGCGATTGACCCTCACGCAAAGGGCTATTTTCTACTATGATGGAATGACTTTTATGCCACACTAATGTCGAATGAAAAAATCCCAGTTGTGGAAGTAATAAGCTCCGAGCGTGGGGCCGATTCCTCCCCACGGTGGAACGTAGTATATGCTGCACCGTCGGAGTAGTGCAGAGCTCCGCTCGTGGGGCCGATTCTACCCCACGGTGGAGCGTAGTATAAGCTATACCGTCGGAGTAGTGCAAAGCTCCGCGCGTGAGGCAGATTCTTCCCCACGGTGAGATCTAATACATAGGCCCGACAAAAACCCACGACGCAGGGAAGTATTTAATTGTTGTAATCAAAAATTTAAACAACAAATAAGTAGGTCCGACACCTTCATAGCCTGGCGAAGGAATTTATTTGTTATAAGCAAATATTTAAACAATAAATAAGTGGGGCCGACACCTACATAATCCAGCGGAGAATTTAATTATTATAATCGAACATTTAAACAATAAATAAGTAAGTCCGACACCTTCATAGCCCGGCGGAGGAATTTATTTGATATAAGAAAATATATAAATAATAAATACGTAAGCCCGAACCTTCGTAGCCCAGGGAAGAATATAATTGTTACAAAGAAATATTACACAATAAATAAGTCGGCCCGACACCTGCATAACTCGGGGGAGAATTTAATTGTTATAAACAAATATTTAAACAATAAATGAGTAGCCCCCTCCACCACGTAACTCGGGGGAGAATTTAATTGTTATAAATAAATAGTTAAACAATAAATGAGTAGGCCCGACACCTACGTAACCCGGGGTAGAATTTAAGTGTTATAAACAAATATTTAAACAATAAATTAATAGGACCGACACCTACATAGCCCGTACGAGAATTTAATTGTTATAAACAAATATTTGAACAATACATGAATAGGACCGACACCTGCGTAACCCGGGCGATTTTTTAAATGTTATAAACAAATATTAGAATAATTAATAGATAGGCCCAACACCTACGTCACCCGGGGGATTTTTTAATTGTTATAAACAAATATTTGAACAATTAATAGATAGGCCCAACACCTATGTAACGCGGGGGACTATTTAATTGTTATAAACAAATAGTTAAACAATAAATGAGTAGGCCCGATACCTACGTAACCCGGGGTAGAATTTAATCGTTATAAACAAATAATTAAACAATAAATGAGTAGGCTCGACACCTACG
>JAWWEM010043519.1:0-13121 GCA_035582935.1 Ormyrus thymus
GTCCCCGCGTTACTACAACATATAGTAATTTTTCTTAAATAGGTATTAAAGTTTCATATGACATTTTTCTCAGTGCAAGTATTCTTTACGTACATAAATGCTTACATTAAAAAGGAGAAATCAGATCCACTTTATTTCGAAAATACTTATTTATGCATATTTCAATTTATAAACTATTTTCCCTTTTTCTCCGAGTTTCGCTCGAAATACCAGGCATTTTCTGACGAAAAACACGCCGTGCTCGAATTTAAATTTCACGCACAGCAGTGTCTACATAATCTGATTCCAGGTAATGGAATCACTTCTTTTGTCGATGCCGCATTACCTCGGAAAACAAGAGTAGCCGCTCCCGAATAATTCTCTCGCAAGAGCCGCCCAAAACGCATTACGCTTCCACCTGGCGTCCTCTCGTTAGGCCCCAGAATCCAAGGACGTTAATCGCAAAATGAATTAAGCTAAATGAAAGCGCAAAGGAGGCGGCCCGCTGCCGGGTAAACAAATTTTTTCCCCTCGGCAGTGCGGCGCGCAGCAGAGATAATGCGTGCTTTTTCTCCCGATTCCGCGCGCCCCCGGGTTATTTGTAGTTCCTTCCCTCCCCCTCGTCTTCTTCGCGGGATATCTCGAACAGATAGCGAAAATACGAGACGCGAGGGCGGGTAAGAAGAGATGCGTTCGCGCGCGCATACAGCTGTATGGAAAAGGAAGGAGAGCGGGAAGGTCTGATGTACGTGGATGCAGCTGTTTTTCGCGCTCGACGACGCGGCGGAGGCAAAAAACTGCGCGATCCGTCTTATCTGAGTGGGGTGGCCGTTTGAGGCTGTATTCCAGGTATAATCTTGAACATAAATTGCGAGGAAACGTATTTTCGTTTTAGCATCTAGCTTCTCCGGGTAAACAAGAACTTGATTAACATTTTGTTATTGAAAGTCGCCGCTGCTAAAGTACAAATTACTTAATTACATATATTTCGCTTTCAATTATAACGCTGAAATGCGCTCGTAGAATCCGAAAGTTAATTTTGTTTTCCAAACGCAATTAAATTAATTCACAAAATCTGAGTATTAAAAAAGCATCGGTCGAAAGGTTTAGTTTTAACGAAAATTTTCACAGGCAGTATTTTCAGCAGCAAACGCTTGACAAGTACTTGTAGAGCAGCGAGCTCGAGTTCACGAGGAATGTAAATACCTCTCTTTATCGGCATTGTGCCGACAATATAACTTCTTTCCCGAGCTCTGTTGCGGCTCCGTGAGAACGGCGCAAAAAAGAAAGTTAGCCGGCAGCCGCAGACGCGGCGGCAAAGGTACAAACGAACGAGGGCACAAACGAAGAAAAGGGGTTGCTTTATGCGACTTTAACGAAGTGTGACGTACGACGTGGCCGTTAATGCCAACAGTTAAAGTCTTATCTCTTAACGCCCGTGCGAACAGTTCGTCTATCCGCGAGCGGAGAGTGCTTTAGAAGGATTTTATTACATCCGGCGAACGCCGCCTCGCGTACGAATCGCGGATAAGAAGAGGCGACGTGCGAATTCGAGCATTAACCATCTTCGAGTTTATTTCGATGTCTGTTGCGCGCTGCTTGTCGTCTTCGCCGATCTTGAGCTTTGTTCCATATGGCGCCCGTTGTTGCACCGGAATGGACTCGCTGCGTCGAGATGTTGATCGCGAGGGGAGGCTGTAAAGGCGGCTTTGAATTGCGCTCGCTGATTGCGGAACTGTCTTTGAATTGAGGAGTTCCGGGGAACGATTCGAAAAGGATGACTAAAAGCTTTAAATGGACTTTTATTTCGAGAGTCTGAGAGGTTTCGCCCTGCAAAGCGAAGGTATTAAGATCAAATCTATCTCGAGGACGTCTTTTATTATTGCCTTTATGGCTTATCGGTCGGATTATTGCGTTATTTAGTCGATCGAGTAACTTTTTAAATATTCATTTCAAAATTATTGAAAACACTTCGAATTTTAATGCGTTTTTCATATTATTGATCGCAGTCTTCCCCAAGTAAGACCCATCACAATTGCACAAATAAGTATCTCATCTGAAATGATGCCATATTCTTTTCTCGGATAAAGTCAAGTAGGAGAACTTTATCTTTTGCGAATGCAAAAAGTAAGTCGTCTTGAAAATCTAATGATATAAGAATACGCAGAAAGAATAAATATAAAAAGGAGGTAAAATAAGCCATCGCTTTCAACGGTAACTATAAGAATAAGTACTAAAAAGTAAGGACTAAACAATCAAAGTCCACTTTAATCATCATATCAATTGAAATATCCCAAAGAATATAGAAATGAAGCTCCAGCATTAGTCATCGAAACGGTCTCCTCCTGCGCAAAAGCAAGCTCGCAGGAGATATAATGGGCTTGAAAAATTCTCGCGATCACCGTATAGAGAATACGCCGGACGCTCGTGGAAGGTGGGGAGGGGGGGGCGAAAGTTATGTCTGGCAATATGCGTCATGCGCGCGCCTAGCTTCGACGGCCGCTTTTTCCCCAAGAGTAACGGTCCTAATTTTGCATTGGAAGCCAATTGAGAGGAAAAGTCGCACGGCATCGCGAGCGACAAGCGGAGTTCTTTTACCTCTCACCTTCGCCCCGGCTTTTCCTCTTATTCTTCTTGGCCTGGAATCCGCTTTCCCGAACAATGAGACGTCGCTTTTTTTTCTTTCTTTCCCTTTCGAGTTGCGCTTTTCTCGATTCTTTTATTTCGGGCTCGAGAGGTGTCGCTGGGAATCGGAGATTCTCCTCGTCTGAACGCGATTGTAAGCATCTCCGCTTTTAGAGCGACGTGTGGTTTTTGGAATTAGGCTTTAATATTTCGCGAGCTTAAGCGAACGTAAATAGAAAAACTCGCCTTCGCGGCACTACCCTTGATATCTAATTAACGTTCTGTACTCTTAAGCAAACATTTCAAACTTTATTCATATTTACGATTTAAACATATGCCTTTATGTACGTAATGCATATAATATTTAATTAAATGGCGGGCGTATTTGTATTTGAGCTTTGATTAAAGTTAAAGCAAATTAGTGTTTTGAATTAGTTTACTCATATTAAACATTGTTTGCTTTTTCATTGTTTAAAAGCAGGATAAATTAAAAGATACATAATCTAGGAACTAGTATACATAATATTACTAAGTGAGAAAAAAAGTACATATACTCTTTAAAGTATGTAAAATTTGACAGCTTTCATTGGTTGTTCATTAATCCTGCTCTCAGCATAGAACGAGCTTATGCCATAAATAAACTCGTCATTGACGAGTGGCCACGCAAAGTAGCGGTGGTCGATGTAGCTCCGGACCTGAAAAAAAGGGAAAAACCAAGTTCGTGCTCGCTTAACGCAGAAGTCTTTGTTGCCGTTCAACTTAAAGTCAAGTCTAACTCCAAGTCCATTACGCAAATGCACATTTGCTTATAGAATAATTAACCTCCGGGCGCTTTGTGCATTACGAGCGACGCCGCGCCTCGTACAGTTGACGACTCCGAGCTAAAGACTCAAGAGCTGATTCGTAGTTACTTTGATGTCTTTGCCTCAATTTCGCCCGAATAATTCCGGTTGAGGAATCACTACTTGGGCGATTACTGTTTCTTTTTTTTTTTTGGGCACGCATAATTAAAGTGCTCGAAAACGCGTGTGACGAGAGTATCAAAGAGACGCTTTGCCGCGTGGCTGCTTGATTAAATGAGTATTGCAGTCTTATAAGAAGCGGCGCGGTGTGCTTTACTTGTTGCGTGGAAAAATGAAATGCTGAATGAGAGTGTCGTTCGAGACGGGAGTGATTCCTTTCTCATGTAAGCGTGTTTAATTACCGCATAAAACTTTATATTAACGTCGGGATAAGTAAGCTATGCTGAAAGCTTTCCTAAGGTACGATTTCTGCTGCTGCGAGTGGAACCAGTCTTACTTTAAATTAAAACTTCGTAGAGTTTTTGAAGCATTATTCTTGCATTTCGAACATAATTTAATAACCTTGCTTTCTTCAAATTATTTTCTTTGAATTGTGTGACGAAAACAACTTTAGTTTTACTGGGTTTTGCTACAATAAATAAGAATAAATCTATTCGCTGTTTCTATAATTCTTTCAGTGTAAATCCCCTAAAAGATGAACGAGCTCAGCGCGTAATAAATTTTGAAATAAATGACGTTTCCAGCCAGTGCGAAAAGTAACTTGCATTTAGATTTTTAATATTAAATAAAAACCAGGACCGTCGTTAAGTTGGCATTTAAAAAAACTCGGTTATCCAAAGTGTAATCTGGATTTCTGTAAAAGGAAGATTACTCCTTAACCCGGCTAAGGATGATTCAGGGCTGGCCTTCCATATTTTCAGCTCTTTTCCCCGGTTTTTTTTTCCTCGGGGCGGGAGAGGGACCGGCGGCGTCTCAATCTTCTCGAAACGCGGAAACATAATTTAGTTTCCGCGTTCGCGTGTAACGCTTCCCAATTAGAGTAAGAGCGGTGGCGCTAACGAAGTCTTAATTTCTTGATAACGCTTGCTATTATGCGAGCGCCGGGCGACGAGTCAGAGAAAACAAGTCGGTCGAAGTCTGCGGGGGCAAATAAAACTTTTCCTGCACCTTCTGCCCGTTCCTCCCCTCTCTATCGTTCTTCTTGCTTGCCTCCTCCCACCTTCGCTATTCGTCAGGAGAAAGTAGGTAAGCTATATGGCCGTTCTCGAATCGAACCCCCCCCCCCTTCGCTCTTAATTCTTATGCATCAAGAGAAAGGACGATTTGATTATGGTGACCCGTCGTAGTAAAAAAACAATTTATTTAATGTTCTTATAATTGTTTAATAGTTTTAATATTAAATGCGTCAAGCTCTTTAGATTATTTTACTTTAATAATCAAAAAAAAGTTTTTATTTGTTTATACGTACTAGTTTTTTAATTCGGTTTACTCTTTTAAAATCTGTTTTTGACATTTCATGAGCTACGTAAAAGATCTTTTCCATACTTTTTGCAATTTTATTCGATGCGAAATGTACCAATTTCAAATCTCAGTGGAGTCAAACTTTATTAAGAATCCATCAAACACTAAAAATTATAGTTTTTCTCTGCATTCCTTTTAAAGTTTTGCAATTGATAAACTAGCTAAATATTTTTGTTTTATATAAAAACAAATTATGCCCGAAACAGTATTTTATGTTTTATTTTGGCGGCACTATTTCACGTCATTATTTATAACGGCAGAGAAAAATATAGTTTTTTTAAATTTTATAGTTTTCATACATTTTCCTACATTTTTTATAAAAAAAATCACGAATATTTCAAAAAAAAAAGGAAAAATGTCGGAAAAGCAAGCGACGCTTTACGAGCAATTAATCTCGAATCATAAACTTTTCCGAAGCGACACTCCTGGAAAAAAAAATTCAGTGTAAAATCACTCCGGCAGTCCTAATTTCATCAAGCCGAAGCCAAGTTTATTCCCAGATTGAATTTTTGCCAGAGGAAACGGTAGCAGTTAGCAGCAGCGTACCTTTGGCGCCGAGTTAACGAGATGTTAAGTGTCGACTCGTAAAATCGGCCGGACGAAAGGACGATAGTTTGGGGCTTTGTGCGCCCGCTGACCTCCGCGAGAGAGAGAGAGAAATTTCAGCGAGCCAATTTTACGGTATCCGAGTGAGGCCAAGAAGGGCCACGAGTTAACTCGAACGACCATTAACCCTACGGCTCGTCGTAGCTCATGCGAGTGCGAGAGAGAAAGAGAGAGAGAGAGAGAGAGAGAGAGAGAGTGGCCTGACGCATGCGAACTTTTCTACTTTGTGCTCTTGACGTGCCGTGATTAGAACTGTATTTTACGCTTCTTTCTCGCTCGTTCTCTTTCTCATCCCGGTTATCCAGCGGCAAATTGCTGCTGCAAACTTTCGCTCGGCGCTCCGTTAATGAATAGAATCGAATTCGCCGAGTTTGCCGCGGCGAACCGCGGCGTACCTTAATATCGATATATACCGGGCCGCGAAGACGTGGATCAATGAGACGGTCGGGTGGCCGATTGCTCGCTTTTCCTGCCCGCGTCAGTCATCGTCGATTGCCGGCCCGTAGAACATTTATTTTCACAATTTGTTCGATCGACAACAATCGAATTTCATTTATCGCCGTAAACGAGCGTTTGATTTCAGAAACAAGGCGACGCTGCTTTCTCGGAAATTCAGCGACATCGATCGCGCAGCATTTCGAAATACAGCGCACGTTTTTCGAGTCGCGGCACCGCCTTTGAATTTCGGATGCGCCTCCGCACCTGAAAGAGCGAACTCGCCGGAATTTGCACCTATTCATTTCTGGAAATTTTCGCGCGGCACGGACGACGCAAGGGGGAGCGAAAGTTTCTGCGTGGCCACGCTCTCGGCTCATTTTTGCGTGGGAAGTGGGTTGCGAGCACAACAATCGCTCACCGTCAAGTCGTGACGATAAATCCTTGAGATAATCCCGAAGGCCAGCTGGAGCTTAATGCAGACCATTCTGCGTATGAAAGCTTCCTTTGGGAGCGCCGCGACAAGAGCTTTTCTTTCGAAGAAAGGTGGATAAAGAGAGTTTTTCGTGCTGCGCAAATGTTGAAGTTTGGTAATTGAGAAAATTTCAAGTAAGGAATCGAGGTATTGTTGGAAAATCCAAAATTAAAAACGTGAATTTAAAAAAAAAATTAATTGGAGCTAAATTTAAAATAAGAAAAATGTTATTCATTTAATTTTTAACTTACTTCGTAATTAACAAAGCCTTTTCATGAAAAATCTAGAGTAGAAAATGCTTGGTTAATAAGAGTAAAAAGATGAATAATTTTAGCATTTTTATTCGTCGAAGAACAAACGAGCTCTAAGTTCGGAAATATCTATATATACGTATCAGAAATAAAGGTCTCTGCGAAGATAAGATCAACTGCAATGAACACAAGTTCGAAAGAGAAAAATCCAGGCCTTGCAAATTGGTGTTCTCGTTGCGACCCACATTTGCCTGTTCCTGATCAAGAAGTAGAGCGTGTAAAATCGTGCCACTATTTGTTCGGAAATTCGCAAAAACGAATAAAATCTAAATTTTTTAACGTTATGGTAGAAAAGTTTGATTACGCATTAGATAAAGTATTCAGAATCATATAATGATAAAAAGGCGATTTTCATTGCGTTCAAAGCCATTTTCTAAAGAAAGTGTGTCAAGAAATTTACAAGGACTGCAAAAGCCTTGAAAAAATGATAAGAGTTTTTCTGTACTAAAGGGTAAGGTATATAATATCTATTGTGCAAAGAGATTAACGTACAGTCAACAGTAGTGGGTAGTGCAGTGCTTGCCAAAAGTTACGGATGCTTGGATTTCTGAGCGCCTAAAGTTCAGACATCGTCTGTTGGTACTTAACCGCGACAATACATAAACTCCAACGAAAACTACAAACTTTCCAGCAAAAACCAAGTTCGCTACTTCAATTAACATTGACTTTACAATACTAATGAAAACCCTAAAACTACTACACACCGAAAACTATTATTTCATTCAAATAATTAGAATAAGGACTGAAAATATTATTTTACAAAAGACGAAAGATTATTTGAATTCAGCCCCTTGCCAGTTCCCACTCGCAAAGTTTAGATGGGCTCATCTCCAGAAGCAATCCATTTACAAGAACTCACAATCAACATCATCGGGCGAAAACTACTTGTTCAACAGCGGAGCCCCGCTTCTGAAAATATACCCGCAGCAGCAGTTGTCGAAAATTTCGACGCGCTTCGCCCACAGCCGCGCACTCGCACGAGTGAAATATCACACCAATGGACTTCACTTTCGGTCTGAGAGAGATTCCGGCAGCGGAGCTCGTCAAGCAGAAGCGCGTCGGGGAATAGAGAGGGAGACGCAGAGAGAGAGAGAGAGAGAGAGAGAGAGAGAGAGAGAGAGAGAGAGAGAGAGAGAGAGAGAGTGAGAGGCTCGCTTGCGGAGCGTTCAATGCATATTTGCCCTGGGCAAACGCGATTGCGGCCGCCCAAGTGCGAGTCGAGTCTCGGCACGTTTCCAGCCACGTGCACGCCGCGCGGTCGCCCCCTTTGATCTCTCCCGGCCCGGCAAAAATGCGCTTTCGCACTTCCTAAGCGCGAGAGCTTCGTGCGAGCGCCCAAACTGTGCAGACGTGTCGAGCGAGCTCTTTGCCCCTGACTCCAAGTAAGTGGGCTGCTGAAGCGACCGCCTGAAGAAGCCCGGAGTGAAATAACTGCTTAACTCGCTGCTTCAATTTTCCCCCGCAATATCCAAAATCCGTTCGAAAAATAAATATCCACCCTTAAGGGAATCCTTCGCATCGGAATAGGATTTCCCGGAGGGTATTGTATCAATATACCGCATCGATCCCTTTCCAGCTGACCCAGACTTTTCACCGCGTACAGGTAAGCAGAAATTTTGCAGAAAGAACAAAAAGCAAAAGTCGGAAGCGATTTTCAAGCGTCAAAAGTAAGAAGACGAGTCGAAGTAAAGTAGAAAAATTATTTTTACTTCCCAAGAAAATCTATATCGAAATAAAGCAGGAATCGAGCGCTCTTCCAGGGCGAACTTTCTGCGAAAATAAAAGCAGAACGAGGCCGAGGACTCGAGCCCGTCCCGCGTCCGTAAGAAAACGTGTCGAGCTTCTTTTTCTCCTCTCCTTTTACAGTCGCATTCTACAAGGACAGGCGCACAAAACGTCCATCTCGAACTGCGAGCACAACAACAGGACTGCCACTCGTCCCTTCCCCCGTCGAAGCCCCGTACGAGCGAGCAACAAAAAACCAGCGCGGCCGTACATTTTTATGAAAATCGATGCGCGCGGAGAAAAGGGGAGCAATGAGCCGCGGCCCTCTCCTCGGATACACATCGATTTGCGGTTGAGGCCGAAGGAGCAGTGGCAGCAGCGAACGTAAAAAATATAAACGCGCGCGCGCGAGAGAGAGAGAGCGAGAGAATGAAGCTGCCGAGGCGGAGAGAGGAGCCGGGAAGCGGAAAGCAACAACGCCCTTAGGCACGAGACTATCCTTACTTTGTCTGGCGTATAAAGCGGGAGAGGAAAACAAAGAGAGGCTCGGTGCTGCGGCCTGATGGTCGATGCGATTGCGCGCTCGCGCTATTTAAAAGTCAAAGCGAATGCAGATGAGGGGGCTGCACAACACACTGCTGCTGGTCACAGAGACGTTGGCTTTCCTCTCTCTCTCTCTCTCTCTCTCTCTCTCTTTCCAGGCTCGGCGCAACGTTGCAGCTAAGTGCGAGCTTGCACGTTACGACTTGTACGCTATCGAGGCGAGCTTCGGGCGGCGGAGGATTTCTTCGTATAATGCCGGGGGTGACCTTGCGGAATGCATTTTTACTGAGCGCACGCTGACCTAATGGAGCTGTACGCTGTCGTTTTGGCCGAGCTTACGGGAGATACGCGGATTATTACGGTCACTTTGGCTGAGATTTTTCGAGAGATAAGTCAAGTGGTCTCGCTCAAATTATATAGGAAACTTTTTGCTTCTTGATCCTTGAATGTTCAACTGAATTTCTTTATACGTTCATTATTATGTAGGGCATTTATTTAGGACGGCATGTAAGTTATAGGTTTTACTTACATGCCCATTCTATAAATAGATTTACTTTTTTAGAAATGTTCACTACAGTTTATTAATAAATAAAAGAAGGATATTTAACTTTGTACTTTTCTCTCTTTTAATTTACGATATAGATGTACTACACTATATTGTAGTGATTGACGTGGTTAATGTATAATTTATTATAATTTTTCAAGTCTTTATTTCAGGCAGCGAAATTATTTATTGACTCCTGAAAATGTAACAACAAAAATTGCATTTAAATCAAAATTTATTTAAAAAAACATCGAAATTCAACAAAATTTAACGTTGAAGAATTTTCGCCGTTACAAAATTTTCTCTTTGAGAAAGCAAAATTAAATCAAGTTTTAATTACTTTACAAAGTAGTGGATATTGATGAATTTAATTTAAAATTTGCAGAACAATAACTTTTGTATTTGGAGAGAGAAAATTTACATGTAATAATTAACATGCATTCTGAGAAAATTTACAGGTAAATAATTAACGAAGGTATTTGTAATTGAAAACTGTACTCTAAAACTACCGATTGCAGAAGAGATTTTTGAAATTGAAAAGTCCGTTTTCAAAAGTTATAATACAGGCGAGAGATCGCCTGTATTTTCCTGAATAAAACGAAAGCTTACACGAAAGATGACTCAAAAATTTTGTTGCTTTCATTTGAGAAAAATATACTTCACAGCTCAATAGAAGTTGAAATCTGCCTTCCTACTTTAATTGAAATAACGGTCAATAAAAGAAAATCAACGAAGCTAGAAGAACTCAGCTGCGGTCCGAAGAAATACCAGCGAAGCGAGAGAAGCGCAGTAGGAGGAGAAAGAGCTCGGATGAATAGCGGAGCCCTCGGTGGTGACTGGCATCACGTGCGTACGGCTCATTCATCGACTTGAAGAGGCCCATTGTCCTCCAGACGCGTAATGTACACGGCGCGGAGACACATTGTGCGGCGCCTGCCTTCGCGCCCGCTCCTAAATATCGATGCAAGCAGGCTCACCTCCGTGCAGCTGCGGTCATTTTCGACGTTGCGGCTTATTGTTTCACTAGTCCGGGTAAAGGTGAACTGCCGGATGGGTTCATCTTGCGAGAATCAAAGAAGACTGCTTGAGGACTTTTTTCAGCATTTTGGAATGCAGTCAAGTTTTATTGCAAGCTTGTATATTGCACGTTTTCTCTCATAATAAATGAATAAGCTTTATGTTGTAAAAAGATTACGTACATTTATTGAGCAGCTTGGGCAAAAGTTCCCCATTACCTTCTTTTATTTAAAAAAAAAAAGTCACTCTTGCGAGAGACACGAAGTTTAACAATAGTCGATTTAAAATAGAGCTAAAAACTCGGAAATAACCAGAGCGAATTTGAAGTTCCAAGTCAGATAAATGTAAGGTAACAGTAAAAAAATGAATATCAGGTGAATTAGAATTTATATTTAAGTTAGTGCAATACTTTTCTAATAAATTAAATTTTATTTCAACCGACTTTTCAGAAGCCAAACTTTTAATGAAAATATAAAATTTTCCCCATCAAAAATTCCGGCAGAACTGGGGAAAAAAGATTTCAAAAAAGACTTACAAGTTTTGATAAAATCAAGCAAAGCTTAAAACGTAGAGCAGCTAAATTTTTAACTCTTTCATTTTCGAAAAGACTATAATTTAATTAACGCGAACGCGAAGAGAGTCGTACTTCCGTAAATCGAGCTGTATCGAGTCGATCTACGTGCAAATGCGCTGGATTTTCCCTTCCGCCGTATACGCCCTGCTCGTAAGCATTGACTTTGGGCCGATCTCGAAAAGCTCCCGAGAAAATGACCGGAAAAATTTCCATAACATAACGAACCTTGTCACGACGAGATTCTCAGCTCGCTCAAATCCTCCCCCTCCTGACTTGGCTGAAGAAATCAAAGGGGGGAGGAGGCTTTTTTATGCGGGAGTGATCGCAGTTTATCTGCTTATTTCGAATGATCGCGTAGCTTTTAAATTTATATCTACAATATAGCAGGTTCTACTAAAACGAAACGTGACTATATATAGTTTAAAATATTATTCATGTAACTTTTTGAGAAGACTTGTCGCACTTTTGATTAAAAAAGTAAAATTTTTACTGAAAAGTACACTATTTGCGCTTAAATTCTATCATTTTTTCATGAATTTGTAATCAAATAGGGAAAATATTCTGAGCTGACTTTTGTAATTCGAAAGCCATCAGGAGAGCAATTTTCCCAAGTATTACACTTTTTAATGAAGTACTTCTCTTTGTATCCGTCTAGGGTCTCCTCATCTCCTTATCCAGAAAATAAGTTGCGGAATGTCGTGGAAAGAGGGCGCAAAAGTGAAAATATTTCCGAATCGTTTGAATCTCGGCAAAGGGTCGAAAAGGGCGCGTTGGCCAAGTTAGGGCTCTTAATTTACGGCGTCCTTCGGCCTGCCGTCCCCACCCAGAAACTCGATAACGATCACTCTCGTATAACTTGGCGGTTACGAGTCTCCTCGGCTGCTCCGCCTGTCTCGCTCCTTTCCTTTCGCGCCTCGATCTCCGGCCGAGTTGAGCGGCCGCCGCCGCCGCCGCCGCCGAACTCTCTCACAATTACGCTCTTCTTCGTCCGGATATTGCAAATATCATGCGCCGCTGTAATTCTCCCCGACCTTTACGAAAGGCAAACTTGCCAGACGCACAGTCGGTGAGCGGCGCGCCTCGAATCACTATTTGCCGCGAGTTTAATGATCTCGATTATACGCAAGTTTCCCTGCCGCTCTGTTGATTTTCCAACTTACTGCAGAGCATATTGATACTTCGCGCCCGGCTGCCCCCTCTTTCCTCGTTATTCAAAGTGCTATAATGCCGAGTGCTTGCAATGGATTAGACGGGGGAATTTTTATGGGGTTGAGCCCGCTGTCGCTAAATGAACATTCCAGAGGACGGAAAGTGATTTCACGACCTTGCAGACGTTCCGACGTTAAAAACGCCTGGGCAGGATATTGCCTTGACGAATGTCTTCTTTAATCGGTTACTTTTCATGATTTAGATTAAAAAAATATTAGAAATTCATCGGTATTGGGAAATTAAACAGTTTTTTAAATGCTCTCTGCCTCTTACCCTTGAAAGACGATTTTCGAGATCCCACAAAAAGATAATTAAATGCTAATTATTCAGACTCAACTTTACGTAATTTCCGTGTTAAGACGCGAACTAATTAGCGCTTTGCGCGCGGCAGTTTATGTTAATGCTTAATGTTTTTATATTACCAGGGATAAGATTTTCACTGTTTCAAGTTGCACTGGATTGCTCGTGACCCAGATATAGATAATTGAAGGTAATGGAAAATTATTCCGCAACAAAAAGCTGCTCGAAAAGCAGCTAGAGGAACTTGAAATTTTCATTGTTTCAGCCTGAGCTTAATGTTCAATATTATACATAACAGAAAAGTTTCATAAAATTATATCATCAATCAACAAGTATTAGCTAAAATTCAATATTATATTTCGCGTGTGCGTAACCTGGTGTCACGGATGATGACGTCATCCGCAGACGAGCCGCGAAAGAAGACCACGATGCAAGGAGATACGAGGACTGCTCG
>JAWWEM010043530.1:0-13120 GCA_035582935.1 Ormyrus thymus
TTTCAGGATAGTGCAAGTTTGTTCTTCGATTACGATAGAGTATACTAATTTTTAATGAGATATTTTTCTCAGTGTATCAGAATGTTAAATTCGTTTCCGAGCAATAATCGATTGTGATAAACGTTCGTTCCGTAAGCTTTAATGAAATTAAGAGAAAGACTGAAATGTAAATACTTTACGTTCAATTTTCTCAATTTTTTCAATCTCTGCAGCGCGGTTTTAATTTGAATCACCAGACTCTTCATGTTCGTTTTCTATAACATTTTTAAAATAAATTTGATCTTCAACTCTGTCGTTATTATCAGTTTCTGTTGAACAAGTTTTTCAACTATTTTCACTGATATATGTTAGGTTCTAACAATAAGTCATCTTGAAAATATTCTATTTCCAATTCTTCCAAATGGGACTGCAATTCGCTAACCATTTCATTTTCTTTTTCAGTATTATTCTTGAAAAACGCGATTACTCTGATTTGGGGCGTAATTTTTCTCCGTGTATACTTTAATACGCATATCTGCATACAGAGTATTTCACGATAAATCCGCCATATATGTATAACATTTGGCCAAATAAAAATGGTCAATTATCAGCGAATTTGGCTAAAGAACTGGTGAAATTTCCATCAGGGAAGCCTTTGAGCGTACAGTTTCCCTGCTAATTCGAAAGCATTTAACAGCGATGCCGTTCGTTCGAAACCCGAGAAAATCCGCGAAACAAAGGACTCGGCCTCGGCCGCGGCCAAGCTGATTAACTCTCTCTCTCTCTCGAAAAAAAAAAAATCCGTTCGCCGCACAAAGGCTCCGCGCGCTCGCAGCAGCCAGAGCGGAGAAATCCAAATTGTTGATCGTTGTAATAAGCGGGAAGGCGCCGAGCAATTTCCATAATTCAGTAGGCTGCGCACGTATCGTACACACATATATGTATATATATATATATATATACGCTACACGCGGACTAGCCGCGCGCGGCACAAATGGCGCTGGCTAACGAGTAATAATTAGTCGGTGAATTGGACGCGAGATAATTGTAAATTAGCCCCGGTCGTTATGTATTATTGCCCGGTCGCTCTTTGCGCGCCCGCTTGAATGTCTTGGGATTATCTTCGGAAAAGGTTGCTCTCGCCTCTCGTTTCGCCTCGTTATGCGCTACTCTTTTAAGGGGGCGCCCAGAGTTTTATGGGAATTGTGTCGCCGTTAACGGGCCAGACCTCGTTAATTATAATGATTTAAATTTCATTCGATTAAACGAACGGACGATATTCTTACATTAGCATTTTAAGCGCACTATCTTGATTCTTATTTACGCTTTTATTGATTTGGACTGCCAGAAATCAAAATTCAATCAGTATATCTAATCAAGTTGAAAATCCAGCTCTTACATCTTACCGCCGACATTGATTCTGGTTTTAAGAATAAAGTCAAACTTACATAAATTAAACTAAGAAAGTATACCGAGATATCTTTCGGAAACTGAGCCAGAGCCACGTCGCCCTCCGCGAGCTCAAAAGTTCGACAGCCCCGATCGCGGCGACTAATCCGCATAAACAAGCTCGCAAAGCGGCGGCTCGACACATCCGCGAGTACGGGAGTTTTTTGCCACCCTCCGAAATCCGGGAGCGCCCGAGAGCCCCCCGCCCCTTGCCTCGACGACAGCCCGGCCATTACGCGCCGTCCCGTACCGGCGACTCTCCACACTTGTGTACGCGTCCGAGTGCCGGCGACGCGGGCACCCTATACTTAGCGCCGACGCGCGACTTTTGCCGATCCCCGCTCCTCTCTCCGTCGCGCGCGTGGCCGACTGGCAATTCCGGAGCTACTGCGGGCTTACGTTTCTACGCGAGGGTTTCTGCATTTTTCGCCGAGAGGCGAAGCGAATTTTCAGATCTGCTCGTCGCAGGGACTGACATTAGGGTCGAGCGCTTACGGGTTATAATAACGCATCGTTCGAGAATTCTTCAGCTGGAGGACACTTTGGACGGACGTTGCGCAATCTTTGCTGAGCTATATACTTTGAAGCGTTATTATGTTTAATAAGCTATTCACATACAAGACTGTCAATGAGTCAAGGAATTTCCCAAGTAAACATCAGTCGAAAGAAAGCTTTTACACTCACTTGCGTACCTACAGCAATCGCGGAGAAAAGCACGCCGACTCGCACAAAGGCCGGGGCTTGTTTCATTTCCAAAATAAACATTCGAAACTTTCTCCGCGCACAGCGGTTCGAGAGGAACTTCCCAGAGAGAGAGAGAGCAAAAAAACTTCGCCGCCGAGAAAAAGAGGCGGCCGAAGGGACCAATAATTATCTGTCAATAACGAAAGGAGCCATCTGGCCGTCTTGCGCCTCGAGAATACGGGGAAAGAGGGGGGAGGGGCGCGCCCGCGAGAAATGTGTCGGCAGACGCGATATCTGGCCAGGATCATCGTTAAGGGAAAAGTCGAGGCGATGCGTAATTTCCGAAATGAATTTAAAGGTATTCCTTTTTTTCGCTCTCCCCCTCTCTCCCTCGCTCTCCGCCTGCTTTACGACCCGGGCGGGGTGTCGGCCGGCCGCGCGCGCCGCGCTCCATCCCAGAACTCGTTCCCCGAAATTGAGATAAAGCCGCGCGACGAAACTGGAGAGTCAATGGAAAACAGACGCCGAATGGCAGCGGAGTGAGAACGTCGCGCCGCGAGGAGCGAGCGATTTATAGTCTGGAAATGACGATACAGCGTTTCAAGCTCGCTTCGAACGTCCGTTCTTCCGTTCCTGCGATAAGCCCCAAATAAGAAGTAAGGAAGAACGAATAGTAATGAACTGTGCAAAAAATTTTTCTCGTAAAAGAATCTATAAAAACCGAGTGGATCGCCGGGGTCTCGCGGCACACCGCGTATAATTTCCGCCCGTAAGAGCCGAGCGGAAGACGGCTAAACGCGACGTGGCGGCACAATAAGTTTCGCAAACGCAGTTACGAGTTTTGAGACTCCCCGGCCGGCCTGGCCTTCCGCTCCCCACCCCGCGCGACGACGCGGTCGTGTTTTCCGCGGGCGGCCGTTTTGTCATCTCCCTTTTATCGAGGTTTGTTTCGCAGCTCCCTCGCCCGCCGCGGCCCTTTCATCCAGGCGTGCTCTCGCGGGCTAATTGTATATCTTGTGAATTAGATTAAGCCGGCCTGATGGGGCGGAAGTTTGCTGTTTGCTGCCTTTTTTTGGCGTCGTCTGAATGCTTTTCACGCGTAGCGCTCTTGTTTCGCAGGACAGAGGGAGGGTGAAAAGGTGCTTTCTGTTTTCGGCGGATTTGCGCTTTTTTGTATAGAACAAATGAATTTTGACGAAGATGGTTCTTTTTTCTGTGATTTATCACGGAGAATGTCATGAAATTTCAGAAATATTAATCAACGCCGTAAATTATATTGCTAAAAATATAAATCGATACTGACGCGAAGAGCATTAATTTTGGTATGTAAACCGAAATCCATTTGCGAGGTATTACGCCCAAGTTACAATTTACGAGCTATGTTAACGTTTGTTGCTCTATAATATTCTGGAGCATATACTACTGGATTTATTAAAAACAAGCGTTGAAGTTGAATGCGAAGTCCGGCGAAACTTTTATGCCGGGATCCATTTTCTCTCAAAAAGTTTCAAATGACGGCAAATATAAAAACTAAATGAATCTTTTTATTATATTTTCCATAAAAATGTACACTGTTAATAATTCAATCTAAACAAGTACGGATTCGCGAAGAAAAGCACACAAACGTAGTTGAAACAGTTAATTTTAGGATTCTCCCAATCGAACGCTGATGGGAACATCCAAAATATTCCCCCGACAAGCACCAGGCTTTGATTTATAATAAAAATCTAACGGAACCTCCGCGTCCTCGTGTCTGCTACTTCCATTTGCAAAGTCCCGCCTCTCCGCGGCTCTCGAGCGGGGCCGCGCTGTAGCCTGCGCCTAAGTAACTCTATCATCGGCGTTAACGACGAGCCTGCGCGCGGCTACGTGCATCGCGTCTTCGCCGGCATATCTCGCGAGCGCGCATAATCGGGTTGCCGTTCAATCTACTTGGAAAATAGTTTAAAGCCGGTTAACGCGGACGCGCGAGTCGGCAGGGCCGAAGCCGCCATCTTCACCCGTCATCAAGGATGTCATTAGGCGCGTCGCTGTACGCGCGGCGAAATAGAGAGAGAGAGAGTGCGGAAATCTAATTAATGGCGCGCATTACGATTGCTCGCGAGCGCAGCGAGCTGATGGCCTGATAAGAGAATTAAGCCAATCGGCGCTACGCCGGCGGGCGGGGGGAAGAGTGTCGTTTTTAAAATGACGAGCGCGAGCCCTTTCTGTCGCGGAGGGGAGGAAGACGCGCCGGCGGCGGCCGGCAAAATGGTGCGGAAACGAGGTTAGCGCTGTCGCGTCTGACTGCGAGGGCGATTGAAAGCAGATCGAAAAGGAAAAATTAGAAAAAAATCGATTCCGGATCGAATTCACTCGCGCTTCGATATATTTCATCGGGTATTATAATGAAGTCGGGGCATTTACGTAAATGAATTCATTTGCCGGGTCTTCGGCGGATTAAACGCGACGGGAAAAAAGGCTGTTGTTATATTATGATGTGTAACTAAATTGTAAATTGAACGTTGTAACTTCGTAATTACATATAAAAGTAATTAAATTTAATTGATTGACCATCATCGTTGGAGTCATTACATAATACATAATTATTATATATTAATTTTATTTTCCGCCTTTTGTTTAAATTTAACTTTCTGTCAATAAAAGTACATTTGATTTATTTAATTATACGCTCGAGTAAATTTTGAATTAAACGTATAAAAGAAATACATATAAGCTTGTGTCGACGTTTGTTAAACTAATTGCCTCCATTACGAAATAAAGCAGCTAAAAAATCTATAAAATTATCGGTATTTAAGCAGACTTCTCAGCGCGCAAATTCGTGGCGGCTGTAGCATTTGATTGCCGCAATACCCGCAAACCAAGCTCGCCGGCGCAAACAGCCGGCCGATCATCGCGACGGCGATCCGACGGGCTGCTTTTTCCAACCGCCAAAGAGCAAAGGAAAAAAGGGCCTCGCGAACACATCCGCGCGTCGCCGCGAAATTTAATTAACGGGCGCGGCCGCGAGGCTCGCGCGCGCGACCCGTCGCCAGCGAATCGTAGCGCTTCCGCCCGTCGCGCCGATGGAGCAATTTTCGCGATTGAGCCCCCGCGCAATTCCGAGGATACTTCGCCGACGAGTTTCTCTGTATAAACAAGACTAGCGCCGAAACGCGGCAGTGGTAATAATTTTCATTAAATCAGGCGTTTCGTAACCGCGGGAGTCGCGCGCACTCGGGCGACCGCCACGCATAACTATCCGCCCCCCCGGGGCCCTTTGTACGGCTTGCCGCGCTCGGCGCACTCAGGAATTCGGCAATACTCCCCGCGAACACTTGGCTATCTGTGGGAGCTCTCCTGAAATCTAATACAATAAGTTTTTAGTTTAAAGTGGCGAGAGCGATTTGGGAAGGGGGATTTGTTTTTTTTAATTGAGAGTTTATCATGTTGCCTTGCCAGAGTTTCTTCGGTGCCATTGAACATTTGTATTGAAAAAAAGAGTAGAACGCTCCGACAAAGTGTGCGAATGCTCGCAGTGTAATTTACTGAAAAATTCATTGTTTTATCAACGCATTGAATTATTGGCACGGCGTTAAATAAGTTTTCTTCATTTTTTTCGCGAAATTTAAAAGCGCTTGGATATTTATTAGGGATCGGCAAAATGCTTTATAACGATTTTAAAAACAAAAATCCTTCAGGAAAAAGCAGCTTTTATCGCGCATTAGCCTTGCACATGCATTACAGGTGCTTAAAAATGTGGCGGCGAAAGTTCGAACAATTTTAAGCCGGGAATGAAAGCTGCTCTTTCTGAAAAATGCTTCGAAGCTCCATTAATCCGAGAGCGAAACTCTAAAATTTTAATTTAAGCTTTTACTTGCGCGAAGGCCCGATTAGGAGCTGCACTAGATTTCGCAAAACCGCCTCTGCAATTGGCAAGTGCTTAAACCGAAGCAACACTGTCAAACGCATTATACCAAGTCAGTATCCGATCAGGCTAAAAAGCGCGGACGTCGAGTGGGACGCGCCCGGAAAACCTGTCCGTCTCTCGCCGGGCGGACGAACCTGCGAGCGTGGCGCTGACGCGTTATCGATTGCTGTCGGAGCGGGATCTTGACTGCGGAAGCGGATCGTCGTCCCTGGCGGTCGGTAAATCCTAAATATGGGCAGCGCGTCATAGGCGATAAGTCCTTTGTGAGCAGAGCCGAAAAGGATAGCCGGATGGAGGATGGGGGGAAGAGCTCTCGGGGAGGCGAGAGAGCCGCTCCGGCTCAATTCAATCAAATTGGCCGCATCGATGCCAATTAATTAGTCAGCAAACCGGAGCGGCTCTTCTGTGCCTCTTGTACCCTCTTCGATTTCCTCGCTTTTCCTCCCTCTCTCTCTCTCTCTCTCTCTCTCTCTCTCTCTCTCTCTCTGCTCTGTCGAAACCTCTCTCGACTTTCTATTATATTGACCAGCGCCAAGGCTGCATGCGGTGTGATTAGTATAATATACTTAGCATTAGTGGTATAATATATTTATAATAAATTTAGCACCGCTCGTGCTGAATATTATTCTTTTTTTGAAGGTCTTATTTTTTGAATTTATAAACGAATGAAATTATTTCTAAAATTATTGTAAGCACTATTTAATTTACAATCTATAATAACTTGATAATAATTTGTGTCGAATCAGCGAAGCGCCGCGAGAACTTTGAAAACTTGATACTAATAATGAAAAGGAAGCCTTATGCATTTATGATGGTGTACACGATACTTGAACAATTGGAAGAGGAAATAAACTTTGCTCGTGCACCTAACTTTGACGTACGATGTTTTGTACGAAACCCGTTGCCTCATTGAATTTTTAAAGCAAGAGAATTTAACTTCTCGGAAAGAGTGAACATGCTGTATATTGCATACTTTACGATAAGGTAAAGTAAAGGGCGGCACGTAAATATAGCCAAGATTACTTTGACTATAATTCTACTCAAATTTTCGTTTAACCGCCTCACGTAAAAACGTCAGTACAAATCAATAAAACTGTTTTGCCGAGGGACTGTAAAATACTTAAGCCCGAATCTTATTCCAAAAACTATTTCTAAAAACGGAAAATATATTAGATATATACTGTAAACTGTGTTCAATAATATTTCACGAGAAAACAAGCAACTTTGTGGAAACTTGTTTTATTTTACCGACAAAAACGAGCAAGTCGTGCGCGAATCATCGTTGGCTTTCAGCATTTGTTTTGCCGCTAAAATGCGCTTCACAAAGGGAGCCCGAGACGAGAGAACGAAACGAATGTAACGAAGGAACGTTTGGGAAACTCAGCTGGAATCGGATTACCATCGGAGAGCGATTGGAAGCTGCGGATAAACAGAGCACGGAAAGCAAAACCCAGCAGCTCGGGAGCAAAAATGAACGCACAAAGAAGCAAAACGGAACTAGATAATTAAAAGTTCGATTGATAACAGACGGAATGCCAGGGAAAAATTCATTTGTCCGATGAAGGGCGGTGCGCGCCTTTATATTTATATAATATAGACACTTTGCTCGCCGAGTTGTTTTATGGAACGATTCAATTAAAACTTTAGGAAACAATATCTAGCTCTTTTATTCTCGGATTTTTATTTGCAAAAATGAATATTACAGACATGCGCGGTATAAATAAATGTTGCTTTTAATTTGCAAAGCCTTAGGGTCCTTAACCACTATTTAAGCGACTATCTCTGCCTTCAACGTAATCAGTTCCCGTAAAAGAGCCTCGGATAGGCAATTAGCAATAATTAACAGTGACCATCTCGTAACGAGAAAGCGAAGGAAAATCCGAAAGGATAATCGGAAAGAGAGGAAAAGCGAGATCGGAATAGCCGTTTCTCATCGGACGCCGAGTCCGTAACAATCACTGCCGATAATAATAGCGTTAACCGTCACGCACATTCGCCTGAGCGCCCTCATTATCTCCACTTACATAAACCACGCTGGGCGAAAGAGTCCTCGCGCCGCTCTTCGGGATCTCTGTCTTTTCGATAAAAATTAAATCGAGCATAAATGATAAATTCATCCCTTAATGTCGCTATCTCCGACTCTTCACGCTGCCCGTCGGGAGTCGGCGGTCGGGGAGGGGAAAGAGCAGCACAATGGCATATATACTTTCCCTTTCAATCGCGGCTTAACCAGAATCGACTGCTTTCCCATTAAAGCTCGACTGCAGCGCCGCCTTTGTCGAGGGCTCATCCTCGGCTCTGGATTTTCCGCGTCCATTATGCCTCCTCCTCCACCTCCGGCACGGACCGACGAGCAATTTCTCATTTTCCTTGGCGAGCTCCACGCACGCGACGCGCTCTCGCTTTCTTGCCGGCGCCGCCGACGGCGTTATAATGGTGTACGAGAGCGAGATATAATCGAGTCGGGCGCGTTACCCTAATTTAGTTAGCTCTCTCTCCTCCCGGGGCGCTTCAACGAGTTGCGCGAGAGGCTGGAAAGAGAGGGCTTTTTGCGCGGGCCATTCGGGGGCTCCTTTTTCAGGCCGTCCCCGACTTTAATTATTTGCGATGTGAATGGCTTTCATGGCTTACGCAACGTTCGAGCTTAATTATGGCGTTTCGTCGTTAAAGGTTATGGTGCGCGCATTCCGCTTGGTAAGCTTTTAGGTTTTATTGAAAGAATTTCTTGGAACGCACATTTTTCTACCGATTATTAATTACCGAGTATTAATTACGTGGATTTTAAATTATGATTATACTAACTAGATTATTATATTCAGCGTTAAATTAGTACGCATTTTTTTGAAAACAAAAATGAACTACGTATTATATCCTGTACTTAAAAATTAGCATGAAATTCGTTTAAAAATATACCTGCACATTAAGCACTATCCTTCTATCTTATAAACCCCGTCCGATCTCAATGCAATGTCTCTGCTCTAAAGCTCGTTAATTATTTTTTTCAAACGAAAATTCGCTTACATTTTTCGTCGGGGACGAAAGATGAAACAGGCGAAGCGCCCAGCCAGCAGAAAGATTTACGCGCGGAAGACTCGGCCCCCTTCGAAACGCCGCTCTAAACAGAAAAGAGATCCTCGGCAAGATTTAGTCGACCGCGCAATCGGCCAGATTAAAAATTAAGCAAGACTTCAGCTCTAATTTCATATGAAAAATCCGCCGGCGTCGACGGGGTGGGAGGGAATCCCCAGCGGGGCGGGCCGTCGACGCGACAACGGGGCTCCTTATAATTAAACGCCCGGCGCGCGAAATCCCGCCCTGGGAAGCGCGCGCGGAGATAAGCAGCGCGGAGCCCGGAAACGCATCGCTCTCCGGGAAAAAAGGAAGCCCGTGAAATGCGGGAGACGCGGGGATTAGTTTGAAAAGGATCCGCGCCGAACGCGTGCCTGGCTCGCGAGCTTTTTCCCCGATCTGTGAGCTGGTTTAATTTGTAATTAGGAGGGGCGAGCGAGTGAGCAGCTTGGAAAACTCGAATTTCGCCGAATATCGCAACGAGCCGCGAGGTGCGATTCACGTTTAAATCTCGTCGGCTTTACGAACAAAAGAGTTTTTAAAGTTACATCCGAAAACTTGTACTTCGTGGACTCCGTGTAAATGAAACTTAATGCTCGTACGACTTTTCACTAAAAAATTAAGGCTTCTCATAATTCAGCAGCCCTCTAAACCGCTTATCCGCGACGCGACCAATATAAGCGACATCCCGCGCCCAAGGCGCGACGCGGCTACCCTGTTTTTCTCGATTGCCTCTCCCAGGAGGCTCGGAAAATACATACAAACCGCGAATATCCGCTGTATAGAAAGGGAACGGGGAACGTAATTGCCGTGGACAGTCGGAGCTAAACGAGGGGCAGTTACGAGGCCGTGTAATCGGCAAAAGTCGTCGGATTAGCAGCCACCCTCCGCCGGCCCAACTTCTTTGCCTTATACTTCTTTCGACCCTCGAGCTCAAGTATCAGGCAGCGATATTTCTCCCGGGCGACTCTGAGACTGTTTACTCATTCTCGCGGCTTAAGGTGCTTCAACCGTCGGTGAAAATCTTCTTGCTTTATAAATTATACGTGCTTAGGGTGGTTGGAGCGCGGCAGTCACTGCCAACGGTTTCAAAGAATAACCAATAGCAGAAAAGCTATTGGAAAAATTGTTAATTGCGTAAAAAATAGTTTGTAAGCATTGTTACTTCTAGAAAAAAAAAAGATTTATTAAAATATTTATTCCATCAGTTGTCCCTACTTCACTCTCTCCCCCCTACCATTCGCTACTTTCGCACGCTTCGGAGTCAATATGCCCGGAAAAAAAACTTTGTAACGCAATATTTCGGAAAGTTCTCGGGCAAAAGTTTCGATTTCGATTTTTAATACTTGTTATACTTCTAAAAATAATGTGTTAGTTTTTTGTCAAGTTTGTATCAACCGTTCTCTATCACGAATCGATAAAAGATTTTCTATGGCACCTTCCTCCATAAGGGACTGCGTAAGACGTACCAATTTTAAACATTTATATTTCCAGTTCTCTGAAAAATTGACTGAAATTTGAATAGCGCATAAATAGTGTAACCAAAAATTCAGGGTTAAATTTTTATAGACATTGTATTGCAGATAAAAATCGTTCCAACCACCTTAAGAAGTAACCACGAGGTAATCAGTCACTCTCGATCCTGGTAGAAATCTTACGCAGTTTTTGACTAATAAATAGCCAGAAGTGCGATTTCTGGTTTAATTTTGGCTAGTCGCTAGCTAAGCATTGTGTATTTTCGTCACGCTTTTGAAACAGAATATGGCTACTTTCTATTTAGTGACCAATTTTAAATAAATTAATAAATAAATTAATAAATAAATGAATTTATAAATTAATAAATATGTTTTTTTATTTAAAAACGTAGTTTGACAAGTTAAAAAATTAGTTTTTTAAGAGGTTATGTTACCAGCAGAGGGTAACCTGTAGCCTTCAGCATTGCCGCAATGCTCACTAACAACTGCTTAGCCAGAAATTAAAAAATATAAATCTAATGATTAGCTTAAAAAAATTAGGTAGTGCTTAATATTTTAACCAGCAGGACTGCTTTATTTTCTACCAGGGCGAATTTTATCCAAATAAATATAATAATGCCTCGCAACGAGAATCGGCCTCTTGTTCTCCCGTCAGTCGGAATCGTCGAAAATTTCCCAGCCCTTTTCGCAGCCGAACGAAAAGGCGTGTACCCCCGTAACTCAATTCTTACTAATTCCCGCTTGGTCCCCTTCCTCCTCGCGCTATCTCGCGACTCCACCCCGTCTGGCGTCTCTCTCTCCCTCTTTCTCTCGATCCGGCACTGCCGCCGCTTCGAGTAAGCTAATCCTCGACTCGCCGGCCGAAGTAAAACAGTAATTCCCTCGTTTTCGCGGGAGCGCGATATCGATAATGCGCCCGGGAAATCCTCGCACGTGTCTCTCTCTCTCTCTTTCTCTCTCGCCGCTGTATCGCCTGCGAGTAACGCGCGCGCGACGCACACGCCGCCCCCTCCTCCCCTGCTCCGGGTATTGTCCCCTCGTGGATTCCTGCGTTCGCGGGGGACAAGTTAGGAGGGGAATTGAGGCGGCTCCGCGGGGTTCGAACGAGCCGCCGCGGGAAAAGCGGCGTACACGAGTTCCGCCGGCCGAATCCGCGGCCGTGTCCGGCTTGATTTTTTGTCGTCGCTGCTCTGTTTCGTTGGTTCATTGTTTTGGGCTGCGGAGCAGAAGGATTTCCAGCTGTTCTAATGGTTTATTTCTGGTCGTATTGGGTGGTCTTTTGCAGGGGAGTATATATACATTGTTAGAAATGTTATTAATTTTAAGAACAATTTAAGAATGTTATGAAGTTTTCTTACAGGAGCGTATATTAAATTTACGAATTTGTTATTAAATTTCAAAATTTGTTATTAAATTTAATGTATATGTGTATGAAATTTCAGAATTTTCTTTAAACTTAATATTCATTTACATTAAATTGAAATTAAAAAGTACAAATTTTATTAAATTTAATAATTGGTTCTGAAGTTTGGCTGACATATTTTTAATAGTGTAGAAATTTTGAAAAGTTCATTCTAATTGGCAATTACGCGGATTTAAAATCCTCTTTCGTGCCTGGATAGCATTACCGCAGTATTTTTCAACTTTGTTTTTTGCTTCCTTTTAGAGGAAGCATTGGGATATAGTAATTTTTAGAGTTGTTCGAAAAATCTGTTATAATTTTATTTTAAGGACAAGAATTTAGGAATTTTAGGAACAAGAATAAATGGTTTTTGCAAAATGTTTATATCGATGTATGTGTGTCTGTGTATATGTATACGCCTGGATCTCAGCTTCTACTGAACGGATATGCACCTTTCACGACTCATTTTTTTTCGTTTCTCTTTTGTGATAGCAGCAAAAAAAATCTGTTTTTGTTTAGCTTATTTGTTTTCTTATTATCGCAAACTTTTCATTTTCGAAAAATTAAATTTTACTTTTTTTTAATGATAGGATTGAGATATTTGAATCGAACAAAGACCATTTTAAAGAGCATAAAAATACCTATAATTTCAGAGAAAAAAAAGTTACTCTAGTTCTTACGGTTCTTTTGTCTTAAATTGTCAACTATTTTTTGAATAAAAAGCTGGAAACTGAAAAAAATGAATTTTCTATGTTCAACGATTACGGGAGTAAAAAGACTTTAAATTACTTGAAATTTTGAGAAAAGGTAGATCCTTTGTATGTTCAGAGCTGTATAGTTTTTCTGCTTATAAAACTTATAAGTTCAAAAAATATTAAGGTTTTATTTATTTATTTTCAATTTTTTGAATAGCTGTATCTTAGTGAATAATCGGCCTTTTTCAATGATCGACCACTTCATTTTTTCGTCTTCAACTAAACTTCAAAATTAGAAAGAGTTTTTGAAATTTATCTACTAGTTTTTGTTGTATAAATATTTTAAATTGTATATGGTATCGCGATTATATATATAACATAGTCCCTGGTGGAAACTGAAAACATTTTTGAAGTAGAAATTGGCCATTTTTTAATCGCAAAGTAGTTTATGGCTAGA